>OX453051.1:0-300557 GCA_949699805.1 Tromatobia lineatoria
CCTAAAGAACCTAAAGAACCTAAAGAACCTAAAGAACCTAAAGAACCTAAAGAACCTAAAGAACCTAAAGAACCTAAAGAACCTAAAGAACCTAAAGAACCTAAAGAACCTAAAGAACCTAAAGAACCTAAAGAACCTAAAGAACCTAAAGAACCTAAAGAACCTAAAGAACCTAAAGAACCTAAAGAACCTAAAGAACCTAAAGAACCTAAAGAACCTAAAGAACCTAAAGAACCTAAAGAACCTAAAGAACCTAAAGAACCTAAAGAACCTAAAGAACCTAAAGAACCTAAAGAACCTAAAGAACCTAAAGAACCTAAAGAACCTAAAGAACCTAAAGAACCTAAAGAACCTAAAGAACCTAAAGAACCTAAAGAACCTAAAGAACCTAAAGAACCTAAAGAACCTAAAGAACCTAAAGAACCTAAAGAACCTAAAGAACCTAAAGAACCTAAAGAACCTAAAGAACCTAAAGAACCTAAAGAACCTAAAGAACCTAAAGAACCTAAAGAACCTAAAGAACCTAAAGAACCTAAAGAACCTAAAGAACCTAAAGAACCTAAAGAACCTAAAGAACCTAAAGAACCTAAAGAACCTAAAGAACCTAAAGAACCTAAAGAACCTAAAGAACCTAAAGAACCTAAAGAACCTAAAGAACCTAAAGAACCTAAAGAACCTAAAGAACCTAAAGAACCTAAAGAACCTAAAGAACCTAAAGAACCTAAAGAACCTAAAGAACCTAAAGAACCTAAAGAACCTAAAGAACCTAAAGAACCTAAAGAACCTAAAGAACCTAAAGAACCTAAAGAACCTAAAGAACCTAAAGAACCTAAAGAACCTAAAGAACCTAAAGAACCTAAAGAACCTAAAGAACCTAAAGAACCTAAAGAACCTAAAGAACCTAAAGAACCTAAAGAACCTAAAGAACCTAAAGAACCTAAAGAACCTAAAGAAAAAATCAACATGGCGGTAAAATGATTTCCTTGCAACCTTTCTTTAGGTTGAACTTTTTGGCGAACCTAAAGACTTTCAGACTCTTTAGGTTACAATTTTTGCCGAACCTAAAGACTCTTTAGGTTCGAGCATTTTTTTTTTTTTTTTTTATTTTTTTTTAATTTACGAATTTTTCAATTTTTTTTTTTTTTTTTTTTAATTATTTTAATTTATTTTCGATTTTTTTATTTTCGAATATTTCAATTTTTTTTAAATTCACGATTTTTTCAATTTTTTTTTTTAATTTTCGAATTATTTCAATTTTTTTTAATTTGCGATTTTTTCAAAAAAATTTATTTTCGATTTCTTCAAAAATTTTAATTTACGAATTTTTCAAAAAAACTATTTATTTACGAATTCCCCAATTTTGTAATTTCTCGAATTTAAAAAAAAAAAAAATTTCTAATATCCGAATATTTTGTAATTTTTCGAAATGTTGGAAATTTAATTTTTTTTAATTTCAGAAATTTTGTAAATCCATAAGTGGACGAGATGAACAGGGGGGTTGACCAAAGATCTACTTGGTCAAATGTGTGACCCACTTTTCCATTGATTTAGCTCTGCACTTTTTGCTTTTTTATAATGGTCACTGCAATTTTACTCACATGACCAAAACAAATAAATAATCACGAGTGACGTCTCTCATAAAGAAACGCACATATATTTTTCGACTCGATCGATGGCCGAGCACTTCGATTAATACGCGCACAAAACACGAATTATTATGCTTTTAATTAAAAAAAAAAAAAAAAAAACAGCCACGCACGACTGATAGCCCGTCGGCCGCGGTACGTTGAGCGGCGAGGGGACTAGCGAACGTCTACTACGCTCACGCTCACGCGACTGATGTCTCGCTGTCTCACTCAGGCTCGCTGACTGCCGCAGCTGCGCAGAGATGGGCTGGAGGGGGAACGACGTCACACGCTCGCTCTCTAGCGTACGACAATTTCAACAACATTTTTTGTCAATATAGAAAGTAGTTTTTGCTGGGGCAGCTTCGTCAAGTGCACTGTTACTCGTTGTCTTTATAGTTTTTTGTATTTTGAGTAGAATGTATTCACGACCGGTAGTACATTGCAGGAAGAGATGTAGTGAGGGGAGCGTCTGGCGTCCGCCCGAAACGCTACTTCTCCGCTGGGGGAATAGAAGAATATAGGGGATTAGAAGAAAATTAAGGTGCAATAAAATCGAGTTTTCACAGTTACGTTGAAATAAGAATATATGCTTGTGGCAAGAATTGTTAGGATTAGTAATGAATACAATTTTTCTTCAGAGTAGTTTGGAGGTAGTCCGACAAAGCTTTCAATCCAGAGTCGTCAGGTACATTTTACAACTTAAAACTTACGATGAATTTTATTAGCCACGTAAATCGAGTGTGACTCAGCGTGAGAGTAATAAACGGTTTACAGCAGGTTATTCCAGTGGGTCATTATAGTTACAATAAGTACAATGTGGCCAAGAATGTTCTCAAGAAAAAATCATACGCCAAGTATTAAAGCTGTCGACATCACTATTAGAAACAAAATAATATGATAATAAAATAGTTTTCAAAAATATTAAACCCAATCTAATATATTAGCCAAATAAAACTCTCTACAATAAACTTGGTCTGCTAACGACTAGCTCCCGTACATAGTCCATTGTAGGAAGTGCGAGAAGGAGCAATTTCCTAATACATTTCAAGATCATGACCTCTGTTTATTTTACATCAATCCTCATGCAACTCCCTGCGAGTAGTGCGATTTCTCGCACGCGAAGTGAAGCGTGTGAATGAATCTCAATATAGGATTTTAAAACCAAGATAGAATTTAATGCTTCGATGGAATTTAATGCACCTTTTGGTTTTCATGCAAAGCATGGAAATGCAAAGCTAAGTGGTTCGTGAAATTCAAAACCGACTGCTTATTCCCAATATATCAGTATAGTATTTGTCAATGACGAATGTATCTTAAAATTAATATAGGTGTATATATATATCTATACACACACACATATATATTTTGATTGTACAGACCAGGCGTATCTGTGTTAGAAGACTCCAATGTACGTCTTAAAACCGTTTATTTTCAGTTTTATAATACCACGCGCTTGCAAATAACAGACAATCGGTGTCGCCACTATAAAAGCATCACAAACTGGGCCATTAATATAATGAGAAAGCAATGTGCAAGGTACTACTTTGTTGAATGACTTTATTATTCGTACATAAAAATTCTCTTTCTTACTTATAAATCTTAAGACCCTGAGTAGGACGGTGGTATTGTTTTACGAGTAGTTCTACAACATTGAAATTCTTGTTAATATCCTGATTTCGGCATTACGAAGGGTAAAATAATCAAGCGTAAAAGTACTAAACGGTTCGCCGCGGGTTACCTGAGGGTAACTATATTTACAATAAGACACAACGGTGGTTGTCACGTAGCCCTTCCGCACCTTTCCACCTCCCAACTGACGCGCCGATCCAGTGCTTCGTCTCTGTCAATTACTGTATATAAAGCGAAGGACTTTCGGGTTCACAGACAGTACAAGCAAACTCCTAGTGGGCAGTATATGTATCGAAACAAACTCCGACTCGTGTACAGTATACATCGTAGTGAAATTCACAATATTATCTGTTGTATAAGAGGCAATTATTTATTATTGAATATATTTAATTACGTTATTCAAAGCGATGACGGCTAAGAAGATTTTCTTGGTTTTATATTGTCTTACACTGCTTGGAATGAGCAACGCTGATTGTTATACGCTTTGGGGCATTGAAGGACATTGTGTAAATATAAGAAAGTGTGGTCGTTTTTATGAACTTCTGAAGCAGTTCCGGGGGATTCCAAACGAAAGTGGATTGAAAGTATTGAGCGTCCTTAGGACAGCTCACTGTGGCTTTGAGGGACGTGAACCCAAAGTTTGTTGCACGGCCGCTAATCAGAATTCTGCTGATACAACAGTGCCGAAAAGCAACTCGAAAAGTGCGATTATTAACAAGCCAAGTATAACTACAACAACAATAACAACAACAACGACGACGACGACGACACCGCCCCCGGTACTCCTTCCTGTTGAGGATCATCCCAATCGACGACTTCTCGACGAAGATTCTTGTGGTCCCATCACGGAAAGTCGCATTTATGGTGGTAACCATACTTCGATTTATGAGTTTCCGTGGATGGCACTTCTAGGATATCATGTTGGTGCAGAATCTCCAGAGTTTCGGTGCGGTGGTTCACTCATTAGCAAACGCTACGTGCTTACTGCGGCACATTGCACTATCTTATTGCCGAAAGGTAAGTTGACACAAATATATCATTTCAAATATTCTTAAAAAATCGTATCTTTGACTGAATATTGTGTTGATTCAATAAAACTATACTATGAAAAACGTGAGACAAACCTCTTTTTCATATCGTACACCTAGAGAAAACATTTATGAGATTTCAATTAAGACAAGTACATTTTTTTATTTATCTACTGGGGTATATATGAGAAAATATAGCCCAAAGTTCGCTGAGCTAATTTATGTTTTTCCCTTTGAAAAAATTCTTGAAAAACGTTTCCAATAGGTTTTCTAAAGCAGAATCCAGGATTCAGAAGGATTCGCAAATATCGCCGATACACAATTTATTGGTGGACTAAAATTTTACTTCAGCCCATAATATTTCTCAGATGTAACAATTTTTTTTTCAAAACCCACCCTTGATCACTAGCCGTTTCATCGCATTAATCCTTCTGATTTCCAATTGCAGGAATGGAGTTAGTAAATGTACGGATTGGTGATTACGACCTCAGCAGTGAGCGCGACTGCGATGATGCCGTGGGCTTCAATTGCGCTCCGAGATATCAGGAATTCGACATTGACAGGGTGCACGTCCACCCTAGATATTCGAAAAAGAAATCGATCAATGACATAGCTCTCATCCGACTTAATGGCGAGGCAGACATGACTCTGCCAAACGTACGTCCGATTTGTCTTCCACTCGGTACAGCAGCGGTACTCAAGTCTCCGAATGTCGTTGTGACAGGTTGGGGATCCACGGAAGCCGGTGTGAGAAGCGAAACGCTACTCAAAGTCACACTACCGATCATGGCGATCGAAAAATGCAGAGAAATTTACAGAAGGCGATTCACTATTTATCACACGCAAATTTGCGCCGGTGGCACGTATCGCGAGGACTCGTGCTCCGGTGACAGCGGAGGTCCTCTTCAAGCAACGGTTGTCCACGACGGCAAGCCTCGTATCGTTCAGTACGGAATTGTCAGCTACGGACCTGAAAGTTGTGGGTCGGACGGTTTTCCCGGTGTTTACACGAGTGTTCCTCATTTCCTTGACTGGATTTTGGACCAAATGACGGAGTAGTCAAAACTGAATGACAATTTTAAATAACACTTATATACTTGTAAATAAAATTCTAAAATGTGTACTCATCGTTGCACCGTAATAATCGCAGTAATTTCCACGCGCTGCGAAATATTTTTCTTAAGTAATGTACGAGTATGTTAAGTTCTGTATGCATACATATACATTTCTCAAAACAACGCTTCGATGTATTAATAATTTAATGTAATTACCTACATATTTTTGAAAATACAGAAAAAAATATATAAATATTGTGTGTTTTCAATATATCAATCATCCGAAACTTTATTAGGGGAATGTTAAATCTGGCGCATTATGCCGCGAACATCTGCATACCGAATAATTGAGTATATAAACAACAAAGTATATACCATTTTTTCCAACATTATTATTTATTTGGTCATCGATGTATCTCGTGGGCATGGAAACATCTTATTGTACGTACGACGAAGTACGGGCCGCGTGACGCGTGGCACGAGATAAGCACGATAACCCGGCTAGTTTTTTTTATCGATTTTCCGTTGTGCTCTTGATTTTTCGTTATTCATTGTTTTTGATTATTAAAATCCAGACTACTTGATTTCTTAAATATTGATTTTTCATGTATAACTCGCTCATTAGTTTTCATAAATTATTAAAAGTACCTAAAGACTTGACGTCAAATAGATGGGTATTTCGCGGTAAAAATGATATTTCGTAGATAATTTTTTTTTCTTTGGCGTCGATCAGTTGTCCTCCGGTGCTCGGGAGTCTTGAATTTCCTGCAGCAAAATTAAACGGAACTAATAAGTTATCGGCTATTGCGGATTGTCATATGTAAGCTACTTCGGAGCGAGGATCTTACCCGATTACGGCGTTCGCCATATTTCGACCAGAAGGTCACCTTACAAGGCAGCCTCTGACCAGTACGTTTATTGAAGACTGAGCAGGAGTCGAAAGGCGGTGAGTACAGGTGTAATGAGACGGCTGGGTTTATTGTACTTGGATTCTCAACGCGATGCAGTCCCATTGAATCGTTTATGTAACATACGTCATTCAGTCCAATTGTACTTCGGTCTATCTCGCGAAGTTTTTCCCTCTCTTCCTCCTCATTTTCATCGTCGCAATTCGTTGACTCTGTTGACGCCGATGGCCAGGCGTATCGCGTCTGTAATGATAATCTCATAATAACATTTTATCTCTTGCATAACTTAAAATCCCTTAAATAAACTGAGCTTTTGATCGAGAAAAAGTCGAGTAAGTCTCGATTTCAATGCATCACCGTTTTTTCAAACCATGATTTTTAGAATGGACAATGGAATTCGAATCCACTACACATTACTTTTTAAATGCGTAATGAAGCAGAGATCCATCACCCATTATTAATTCAATTTTTAATAGACCAGAGATCCATAATCTATTATTTTTCAAATGTTTACTGGAACAGATATCCCGCACCTATTATTTTTTAATAGCTAATGGAGCAGCAATCCAGCACCCTTGACTTTTTTAATATCTATATTTTGTAGCATTATTTTTTAATATTATTAATAATTTCAAATATTGAATTATTATAAACTATGTTTGGCTTGAACGACTCAGTATGATATTGTAAGTACTGTATTTCATTTTGCAGAAAAAACAAAATATTTCGTTCGTGCTACATAATATAAAAAAAGAAATTTCATCGAATTTATGAAACGATTTTTCAGAACTCTCTTACTACCAACTTATTGGGATTAATATAATACAATATTATACTTTTTTTTTGTGACATCTATGACATTCAATTTTTTTTTCTCTGTTTTTGAAAACAAATTTTTCATTCGAAATATACATGTGAAGAACCCTAACTTCTCATGGCCATCATGACAATTATCAATATCTCTTACCTCGCATAATTCACCTTGAAGAATTTTCATGACGCAGTGCGCGTTTGCATGATCGTGGATGGCCGATCCGTGACCTTCACCCCAGCAGAGCACCATCAGGTTGAACCTACCATTTCCTTCATTTACCAAATTTCTGGTGTACCTATGATAAGAATAACAAGTCGATTATTGAGATGGAAATATCTTTAGCTTCATCAAAAGGCATTTTTAGGAATTCTTGAATTTTTGGTGATGTGCAAATCACCACTTGGGCGTTTGTCATCGTGAGTTGCGTGAATTGCAGCAAACTCTGACTATCTTGCACCTGGAGACTTGGAGTTTTACTATGCAATAAACTCCATTCTCTGTTACTAGTGTGCTATGCGTGTGAACCACAGCTCGTGTGCGGATAATTGTGGAGTTTCACCCATTTCTTTTGCCTCGTTTTTCCTGCAGTCAGTGCTAGCGAGGCAACGCGATGTTCTCGATTGACTAGAATGCTGGAGGAGAAAGGGAACAGTGAAATAAAAAATCCATTGCACACCGACGTTCACCGCCGACCTATAGTATCTATTAAGGCGGTGCGTGGAGTAGAATTAAAAGGCAAAGCTCAATCTTTTGAATATCGGAAAACATTATTTTTTTTATTCTAAAATTATAAGCCACTCGCCATTGAATTGAACGTTTTCACTTAATTAATACAACGGAACCTACCATTATTATTGCTTATAAACATTATTTAGGTTGTTCTGTCGCGAAGACAATCCAAACTGATGTGCGTTGAATTTTGACATGTTGCAATTCTTGATTATCTCATTTTACTTGTACTAAGTTTTGAAGGCTTTGAAACCGACGATTTGAATGAATAATTAAAACTTGAAAATCAATCTTTTTACACGGCGCTGACGGGAGGATTAGCAAAGTTCATCTTTAAATCGAGAATTAACATACTTTGATCATATATACAGAAATAAGGGTAAAGTACTAAGGATTCATAAATCATTCAAGAATTGGTGGAATATAAAAAAAAAAGGGTGAAAGTCACCGGACTAATGTCCAATTATAAAAGTGCGCGATTATGGGCCAAATAACGTTTCTTAAACATGTTGTCGTGAAAATCAAACCAAGTCCGCTATAAGCACATAAACGATTTATAAATAATAGTTTCAATCTTATTGCAACGATTTTGACGGATACCCGATTATTTTTTACATTATTATTAAGCCGGAAAAAGTGACGCGTATGACTATTTTTTAATGTAATATAGACGCTGAGATTTGTGATTTCGGCGTTCTGAGTTAGGTGCCGTATGAAGATACTTTACATGCGCGAGCAAAATTTTGTTTATTAAAAGACTATCTTGATAAATCGTTTGCACCAAAGGCTTCATAATATTGCCTCATCAACGATAACCCGAAAAGGTCATCCGTACAACATCTAAGTGGGTTATCCACCCCCCCCCCCCCCCCCCCTAGATATGTTTCTATATGTAGTTTTATTTGGTCCTGGGATAAATCCCCTAAGAACTCTTAGAGCACAGAATACAAAAAAAAGCGAAAGCACCAATAGAATAGTACAGAGATAGATTATAGATAAATGGGGGAGGGTACAAAAGTAGAAAAAATGAGGAATGAGTTACATATACGAAAAAACAAGGCAAACGAAAAACTAATATCCGACAAATATCCGGCCTTGAAATTTGTTGTGCTCGTTTATTATCATGATTCGATTCACTACACATTGGAATGAAAAAAAAGCCCAAATCCGAAATTCTTATTTCATCATTTCCAAAAGCAATTGACTATTTTAGTTTTCAACTGAACATTTTAACGGTAAAATTTAAAATCTTGCCGAATCTGATCAGAAAAATCCAAAGGACTATTTATTATCGGAAGTTTTCAGAATTTTCTGAAAAAAATATGTAGTCACATTCAACGACATTTTCAAGGTCAAAAAGTAGAAAATTATTTTGTAACTCTATTTCGATGCTTACCCCACGTTTTCCTTTTTCAAATTTTTTTTTCTCTCAATTGTTTTGACAATTCAAATAATACGCCTGATAATAACTAGTTTTTAACTTGTGCTCTCCACAGCTCTCTATCTGACAGCACAAGAACGTAGAACTGGAGACAAAATTAATATACTTGATTTATTTTATCATGAAATTTTTTCATTGTTAGGGAATGCATTTTGGATGGCACAAGTTAAGAATTTAATATTCTTAGGTATATTCTCTGAACTTGTTGAACAAAAATAGATTCCGAAAAAAAAAATAAAAAAATTTAAAAAGTGGGGTAAGCATCGAAAAGGGTTTTTCAAATTTTTTCCTAACCGTCTGACCTGAAAATGTCGTCGAGTGCGAACACGAATATTTTTTTCGGAAAATTCGGTAAATTTCCGACGAAAAATCCTTCGAACATGATGAGAAAAAACCTCACATTTGGGCTTTCTCTTTAGCTTAGTATAGCGTATCGTGTCATAAAAATAAAGCACCAAAAATTTGAAGGCCAGATCTTTGTCTGATGGAATAACCCAAGTACATTTACTCAATCGACTGGTCTAAAAACTATGTAAGTTACGTATAACCTGTAACATGCTCAATTTTTTAGATATTACGGAAAACACTTTTTTTGCGCTTTAAAATTTAAACCAACACGCCATTAATTAAACGTTTTTTGAAGATGATAGAACAGTTATAAAATGCCCTGCATTTTTTTGAACCTTCGATATCTTATTTATTTAATACCTATTATCCGAAACCGAGACTTTATTACAACAGAAGCCATAATGTTCTAATTGTTTGGAAAATTTTGTTTGGAAACAAGGTATCTTCATAAATCGTTGTTACGAAAGCCTCGATAAATTTTCGTCATCAACGATAACCAGAGAGGGTCATCCGTGCAATATCTACAAGTACATTAAATTTAACTATTATGCCGAACGACGACTTGATTACAACAGAAGCTACAATTTTTGTATGGCTTGAAAACATTATTGAGAAAAATACTTTTCTTGGAAGTACAAAATTTTGTTTGAAAACAAAGTACTTTGATAAATCATTCGTGAGAAAGGCTCCATGATTTTGTTTCACCAATAATAAACCCGAGGGGGTCGTTCGTACAACATCCAAGTATACATACATCTCATTAACTGATGTCCATACTATGTAAGTTACATATACCGACTCTCCTTTTTTCTAGGTGCAGTTCCAGTGCATCGCTATATCGATAAAAACCTTCATCTTTCGCGAAGAGATTAATGACTCTGGGGTGGGTGTTCGCCGTCTCATTAATAATAAATTAATGCACAACAATATCGCAAATCGCTGCCCGTTATCGCGTCTTACCATACTTTTACGCCTTGTTTACCCGCGATTGGGTAGTAGTCCACTCTATACATAGTCAATGTGCGTCAGTGTACTTGTCGGAAATATACGTTATTTTGCAACTTTGGAGATTCGAGATTTTTCGCTCTGTTTGACTTTCAGAATTGTAGAATATGCCTCAAAGTCTTAATGTTATTTGTAATTATCTTTCGATCCTCGTGCATCGAAAAACATTGTAGTAATTAACGGAACTAGATAAAACTGGTTCATCGGTGATAGAGAGCAACATGGGCCGATAACCTCGTCGGAATCGTCTCGAGATTGTCCGAGTTTTTCGTTTATTTTAAGTCACTAGTTCGGAGCAACTTTTGATCGATTGTAGAAATATTCAAAAAAAAATTCCGCTACTAAACTCATTGCACTACGAATTTAGTTGATTCCGTATTTTCGGAAGTACCTCTCATTATCCGAGACCGTTATGCCTGTATACGTGACGAAATAACTACCGTTACACACAGTGGACTCGAGCACGCATTGTAAAATTCGCGACGGTCAATCCGTCACTGGACGTAACTGCTTTCGAATCTTGACAATATGATTTAGTTATGGGTTTTGCGGTTCTCCGCCTCTGCAAATTAGTATTATTATCGTATTAGTATAATTCAACGCTGGTTCAACGTTTATATTTTTTTAATAAAATTTAATTTGATTTCGATACGAAATGGAGAATTGGGTATAATATATTAATATAAACGATAAATTTATTTTCAATGGGTTATATATGGGTTTTTTTTTGTAACGGCAGTTTCACTTTGATTTTAAAGATACATGTTTTTGTTATGTTATTGAGACATACGATAACTATTAAACTATCTGTAAGTGCGCCACAGATAATACCGCATTCTTCGAGAAATGTAAAAATGGCGAAGAACGTTGAGATCAATTCAATAACTAAGCCGCTGGGTATTATATAAATATATGAAATAAAGATGCGGACCTGTGTCTGTCGAATTTTGCGTATTTTTTCCAATCCTGTGGGTTGCTCCTGTAGGCTGACATCAAGTCTTGAACATGATCAATGTTCACATAATCGGTATTGAAGGCATTGTGTAATTGTTGAATGAGATCATCTAGCGTCAACACTTTGTCCTTTACAGGAACACTTTGAAATTTTTCGAGCTCGTTACCAAAATTCGCAATTTCGGGAGTACACACTTCCATTTTTCTTTAACAAAACACTAGCACTGTCGGTAAAAGAAAAATTTCACGTTTACCACCACAAGGTATTGCAATAATGTAATAAATAACGAGAATTGAGCGGTGACAGTGAGGATTGTGCTTACTCGTCTACGGTTCGTACAATTCTAGTACACAGGCGAAGCACAGCATCTTATACGAAGTGCGCAAGTAACCCCCTACTCCGTAAAGTGACCGCGAGAATTTCGTAAAAGAGCGTTGCTGATCGACCAAGTATAAGCGAAGCCGAGCAAACGAGAGAGTCTCTTGCCGATTGTCGATGGCCATAGACAAAGGAGGCAAGCCTTGTCACTCGTACAGCGATTTTAGAGCGCGTCAATGGGACAAGTATTTTTCTACCTGCGACATTCCACTAGACATAGAGATACCCGCTTGGTAGATGCCATTAGAAGAAACCCTAGGCGATATAATGTTCTGTTCAAGTGCTATCGCGTTGTATCATTTAAGTGAAAAATCAAGGCTTTTCGTTCGTCTTACAACAACAACTCCGTTCACATTTTCCGGCACGTGTTCCAAGATCTCAATGCTGTGCGTAAATATTTGTGACGCTGGCTACACAATCACCTGTTCTCCGTTGGACAGTGAAAGACACGTGCATGGCTTCAACTAGAATAAACTCTCCAAAGTACGAACGTCAGATACTTTTTCGTTTTACCTGCCAAATGTATCGTAGTTTCTATTTGCATGATAATTTTTTTTACCAGTCACGAATTGATTATTAAACACATCTGCAAGCGTATTCACAGATGTGAATTGTTTGCATATTGTTAAGTATGTGTAATATGCAAATGTATTCCATTTTAATCAATTGTTTTTTTTTTTCATTATTTTGTACATTGTCTATCGATCACTAAGTTTTTTTAGCACACATGAGTCACATTTATATTTTAATTCGGGATTCTTAAGGCGCTGGGACTAAAAATACTACGGTACTCAAATGGCTCACATTTTTTTTTTACCGTCCATATTTTTGTGGCTAATCCAGTATAGAATGCTGTATAATTTATTCATTTAAGGAATTATACCACCTTGGTGCCCAGAGAAATAGGTATAATGAAAACTTTTTTTTTTTTTCTTTCGCGCTGCTATCAAGAATATAAAATAATTTTTCTTCTTACCTCAGTCGGAAAGTGCATACTTCCGGCAACGATTTCGCACCAGAAATTTCAAGATTTGTGCATTGGTAAAACCACAAGCCCTCTATAATAGCGGGAAAATTTTTTTGCTCAGACATTCAAAAAATTAATGTGTTCCCGTAAATTCTGCTTACGCGTCGTCCCGTGCCGCACGCCATGATGGCCCGTCGTAGTTAGTTGCGTTCTAATAAAATGCCACTGTGATGGTGCGGCGTGCCGATGATTAAGGAGGGTCTTCTGTTATCTCAAGGTGATGCCAGCGCCTTCAATATTATTCCATAGAATATTTTTGAGTGCCCTCGAAACGTCTATGAAAATACTAAAAATGATCATCAGCACCGTTTTTGAGAAAAAAAAAAAAAAAAAAAAAAAAGTTTAAGTAATGCCGTTTTATACGCACGTAATCTTATGGGCGCAGGCCAATTTTAACGTCTCTGGCCACAAACCTGGTTTGTTTGATGTGTGGCGGAACTAGGATTACTGCATTTCATCGGAAAATCCCCGTCTATCTGGCATTTTCACCAGGGTAGAATGAAATTAGAATATTTATATATATGAAGGCGGTGTAAAAATAATGACGTGCTCGTCTTTTCATCTGAAAAATAATTTGAGCTGAAGAAATTCAGTATTTAAATACGCGTGCTATCTCTCTCGGATTCATACAATTTTCACACCACCGCACAAACAGATACTATTCAAATAGTGGAGCACACACGCTTAGACGCGTAATTCACTGTTAATACAGCTGCATTAAGAGTGTTATTGTGATGATTTGTGTATTGGAAAGAATTCGGGACTCTGGCGTTCATAATATTAAGTTAACAAATAATTAGAGACGAGTGAATTTTTAATATTTGAATACCACCCACAAATGACGACAATTGTAACTAGTTGATACAGCGGTGACCGTCGTAGACTGAGAAAAAAATAGATTGTTGAAGCAACAATAGAATACAATACAATACTATACTGTACCATACAGTATAGTGTCCCAGGAGAAGCGGTTTCATTTTAAGGTTACAACAACAATGACAAAAAATAGTAGCATAACGGTAGCTCGATTAATCAAGTCCTTAGTATCCAGTACCAATCGATGTGATATTTCTTTCTGGGATTTATATCGGTATAGTTGGACCAACCATTCGTCTATATTTGTCTTTTGGTGTAATGCCCTATGAATCGCTGGTGCGTCCGTAATATTTTTTTATTCGAATATGTCTTTTCCATCAATGTATGTGGCACGAAACGGCCTATTCCGAATAATTTAATATTTGCTAAATAAATTTAGTAACATGACTGAGGATATAGTACGCGTAATGGATAGAAGTCGATTGTTGAACAATTTATTTTCCCTAACTACACACTACACACTGACTCCACATATGATTCAAAACATATCGTTATAATTGTTACAGCCGAATAAAAAAGACTGATATCGTCATCTGACACGTTCCCGGGTATTAAAGGTGCGCTCCCCAGTTGGATTTCCGCGGTAACGATACTTCCTTAGTTGCTGGTTTCCTGGATACGGTTCAACGTCATTGCTCCTGCGACCTCGATGGCCATTATCCTCATTTCTGACGTCCGCATTCGCATGTTCCTCTGTAGAGCTCCAATCCTTTCTGCGACGATGTGATGATTCAGCTTTCCTAAACGGGCACGTATTGGCGGGCTCGCGTGCTGCTACACAACTAGCCAACGATACATGAAAGTTACAGTTTCACTATAAATCAACACAGAGAGGATCTAGCAAAAATTACCAAATCACATGGTGTTAATTACCAGACGACGTGGTAGACCACCAGTGATAGACAGAAAAATTCACCGTTTATATAAAAAAATTTCATTCGGCTTCATGAGGAAGTGAAAATTTGCGAAATTTATATTTAAAAAAAAATAAAGCCGTAATCGACCAGCCTAATGTACCGTTATATAGAACCACTGTACGATTGTACGATATTGTTTTGTATACGGGCAAAAGACATTTTCGTGTCGATGCACGAAAACGACACCGATGACTACGGTTTCTGATCAAAATTACCAAAGGTCCAACAAACCAACTGTTTTACAATCCAGCTGAAAATGTTACAGCATATATTAGGCCAGTAGGCCTAGTAGAACGGGGACGGGATCGACTTTACACCAATCAACTCCGCGCAATATAGAGTATCTACAATGACAATTGTAGACAGTTCAACTTAACACAATGAAATCTCTACACCGGATCATTTTTACACCGTATCAACTTGACACAACAAAAGCTTGGCACAATCAAATGTCTATATCAGATAATCTCTGCACTAATAAAACTAGATATAATATAATCTCTATACCAATTGGTTCTACACCGCTCAAGACTGTAACAAAAAAAACTTGACGCAATACAAGCCTCTACACCGGTTAACTTCTGCACCAAGTAAGTTGATCGGTGAAGAGTAATTATTGTGTCAATCTGATTCGGTGTAGAGCTCATCGATGTTGAGATTTTATTGTCCCAATATTTTATTGTGTCTAGTTCCTTAAGTTTAGAGCTGATTTGGTTTAGAGATTTGATTGCACCAAGCTTTTATAGTGTCAAGTTAATACGGTGTAGAGCTGATCCGGTCTACAGATTCTATTGTATCAAGATTTTATTCTATCAGGTTTATTCGGTTTACAATGGATTTTGGGTAGAGACTTTATTGTCTCAAGTTGAACTCTATATAGTTTTCGGTGTGGAGATTGAAAATTGTGGCAAGTTGTTTGCCGTTGCCTCGATCCGGTGTCTTAGAACTTATCGAGTTTTACGAGAAAAATCGTGGGAGTAGTCTAACAATCGCGGTAACTTTCATCTTTTTCAAAAGTCAACTATCGGTGACCATGAAAATAACTCTCAATAGGAGCTGTTTTTCGCACAGAAGAATTTTCTCGGACTTTCGACCGGATATATCGCAGTTTTTACTAGATTCTTCTTTCCGTGTAGTGCTGCTAAGATATAAAATGATATTTTGTTTTTAGACCTACATGCAAGGCGAACTTTTGCAATAGTAGCATTTTGCTGGCCGCTTGTTTTGAGGGGATACACTACTTCGCCGGCACCGACAGGGTGAAGTTCTACATCTATCGCATACCTTCAAACCTCGCATTTTTCTCCCGCTCTTTTTCCGAGGTGTGCTACACTTACAGCTTCCGACTGGAGATTTACTTCGTGATCGATTTCGTGAATAGCAAATGCTTCTTTTTTCTGGAATAGTACTAGGAGATAAAAATGTCTAGTTATACACGGAGAAAAAAAAAATAGTTGGGCCAACTCAGGTTTAATGAGTTGGCCAGACATGCGTCGCATTTCAAAGAAAATTTTGAAATTTTGATTCTTGTGCCCGGAAGCGGCGGCGGCGGCGGCGGCGGCGGCGGCGGCGATATTTTTTTATAATATAGAGAGATATATATAAATTGCAATCGCCGTATCAATGTACCGTTCATTCAAGGAATAATCCTAAACATTTTCTCTAGGCTTTCGATAGATATTTTTTGCAAAGAAAAATAAACAGTTGATTGGCATTTAAAAAAAAAATTCGTTCAATAGGCATTTTTTTAGTAAAAAACATTCGAGAGCAACAAAGCAAACTTGAGATGTACACTAATTTTGAGTGAAAGGTTCCGTAAAAGTTTCGATGCATGGGAAGTATTAAAGAACGCAAAAGTTCATCCTTGATATTTTGATTATTCAGAGTGTTCTGACACGCAAATCGCGAAATAAAAGCTGTCTCAACTCACGAGATTCGTGGTTGCATGGACTTACGAAAAGTGAGTCCGTGCGACTTCGGACGACTTATTAAGAATTTGTCGAAAACGTTTGGAAATGAAAAGTTAATATTTCGGGATATTCCCCTTCCAATGAAACCATGGAATTTTTTTTATAGATACCTGAGTCTTTGTTTCAGCCTTCTTTCGGCCGCATCATCGTCCGCATAGCAATTACAAGGAACATTCCTGCACATATTGCAACACATCGAACCGCTCATTTTCTGCTGCAATTCGCTCATGACATTGGAAAATACAGAGCCTTTTTGATAGGGAAGCCTGTCCGAGCCGTAGGGTTTAGCTTTTTCGTAGCATGCACAATCCTCTTCGGAATCATCACCTTCATCATTCCCTTCCCTTGCAAAGTACCGTCTGATGCTTCGTCTTGGTTTCCACGCTGTGACACAAATCGTCTGTGCTTCGTTTCCACCCATCTGGAGGATTTGGCCACCGCTGCAGTTACAGCATGGCGCAGGCTTGCAATTGCAAACATCCACAGGTAATCCGCATTGAGAACATTTCCGAATAGGCGCCTTGCAAGTGCAATTTTCTTGTGGCTCATCGCAGTAAATGCAAATCATCGACTTTGGGCATTCCCAATTTGAAAAAATATGACAGCACCTGCATTCGGTCTTTGGCTTGCGGCAATTATCGCATTGATGCGGACTTTCTAGAAAATCGCGAGGGTGTGCGCACGTTTGCATTTGCGACTTATTCGCATACGATTTCCCATCTACATTGCAGCAGCAAAGATATTTTTCTCGAGAACAACACTCGCAGAATTCGTGATCCAACGTTTCCCGCATGGTGCAGCAGCATTTGCATTCAGGAATTGGTCTGCTGCATCTAGAACAACACTCGAAAGTATCCGCTTCGTTGACATCAGGTTTTTTGTTACAGCAGATGCACTTGTCCATAGGTTTCTCACATTTAGGACAGCATGCACAAGATTCTTTTCTGGGACTAATAGACTTACAACCGATTTTTATTCCACTCGTTGTTTTTGTACATATGGCGTGACAATTGCAGGTTTCGTCTTTCGGTGGCTCCGATGGCTTTTTGCATCGACACTCAGAGCGTTCAGAGGGTTTCGCGCACTGGCAGCTTGACAATTCTTGCCCGGAATCTTGCGTCTTTGCGGTATCTTGAATTGTTGATAAATCGATTGGAAGGTTAGTTTTATTCGCTTCAATGTGGGAGAGAGTGACGTTCGAACTGTCGTTGCTCGTCGTCACGGAACTTCTTCTACTCGCTATTGCAGTGCTTATTCTTGATTTGGACCGTTTTTCTTGTTTGGAATTATTGCCCGAACTGAGGATAAGCTTTCCCTTATCGATTTCGTTACCAATTTCCTCATTCCCATTCGTTCCTGGTTTCACCTGACGCTCAGAGCTACAACCTCTATTTTCTTCGCCTCTTTCATCTGCAGCTTCTTCTTCGGTTTTGCGTATTTTCACGATATCCATGGCTTTCTGGATAGATCGATAAAACAAAGAATTTTTCGGCTTTTCGGAATTCGGAACGGTAGACACATTGTCATCGTTGCCCGTCGTGGATACGAAAATTCTTTGATTTTCATCAGTTTCATGATCTTTCACTCGATTCGCTTCTTTCCTTGATTCCAATGGCGTTTCTGGTCTTTGATTTTTCTTACCAGAGGACCGTTTGAAATTTTTCTTCAGGCTCGACAGTAAAGTAGGTTTTGGAGATTGTGGCTTTGAGTTGATGTCACTATCAACATCAGGGTCCTTTTTCTTATCAAGCATGTTGTGGCTGCTAGTCGAAGCAATTCTTAAAGTACGAACGGATTTAGTTTTTACGGGCGTTGCGGAATCGACGTTTCTGTTTCCTATTCTTAATACACTGGAACAAGAACCCGATAGACTACTTGCAGGACCATCGTTCTGTTTTTTAGCATTGGGATGGTCCTCCTCATCAGGAGACGACGACCTGCAGACTGTGAACTTTTCATCAGACGTTTTTCGTTCATTGCAGCAATTCTCGTCTTCTTCCTCAACAATACAAAGACCCTTGTCGAACTTTTGTTCATCGCAGGGTGTTGTTAAAGTTCTGTCTCGTGATTTCCGGCATTCAGACTGGGCTTTCCAATTACCCGTGCAAGGTACGACAATTGGTCGATCTTTTTTGGACTTATCCAGATTGCAGTGAGCGCGTGGTTCTTTAAGGTCTGTTTTGATATTGTCGCCCAATGTATTTAATCTCCTACACCGGCCGCAATTGTCATAACTTGGACAATTTTCAGAGGTAGAAGAAGACCAATTATTATCTCTCTCGTATGGCATACATTCATAGGAAGCAGCTAAAGCGGATGGCTTGTTGAGACTTCCCTCATCAAAGCCAGAAAAACCGAGATCACTAAGTTTTGTGTCTTCGCAGAGACACGACACATCTCTGCTAGAAGTAGATCGAGTATCTGGAAGTTCGAGTCCGTTGCTATCCTCATCACAGAGACACAAAATGTCATCGCCATCACCACCACCTTCGCCGATTTTACTATAACTTGTGTAAGGTTTAATGGTACTATCCAACGGTTCGCAGACGCAGCTCAATAATTGATTATCCACATTTTTTCCTTGTTTTTTGCGCAAAGCTGCGACCAACTTACTCGTAGAAAGGCTCAAAGTACTTGATGGAGCAGTTCCAGAAGCCGATTCTGAATCATCGTTACGATCCTTCGTGGTCTTAGGTTTTGGCTTGCCCTTGACATTCTCATTAGCTTCCGAGCATATGTAGATATTAACATTGCCAGTCATGCGACGATTATCGGCTCTAAAGTGACTGCTCTGTCCCTTGGTCTGACGACTAATCTTAGGGCTACTTTCCTTCACACGTTTCTCTTTTAGCTTGGGGCACTTGACCATTTTCCTACACGTATTCACGCGAGGAGATATTTCACGGATAGATTGATTAACCCTTTCATGTTGATCATTCAATTTCCAGGAACTCCGTGGTGAAGAAACCTGTAACGAACGCTGATACTGACTTTGGCACAAGTGAGAATCAAAGGTCTTGTTAGGTCCTGATAGAAGTGGCGATAAGGGCTTAGGACTTCCAGGCTTATTTTCCTTATCATGTGTTTCTTGGCCTACGGAACTTGGTGATTTCTCACTTGTATCCTTCGTTCGAAGATCCAGAGAGTCTGCTAGTGGACGAACACCGTCTTTGACAATGTTAAGAACCGCTTCTTTGATCGAATTATTAATAATCTCCGTAAGCTTAACCTGTCCGATATCATCTTTAATTATGTATTCTTGGCAGACTTTGGAGCCATCGAGGTTATCGTCTTCTCTACTGAACGTGCATTCCAAGGCAGATTTCTTTTTTTTCCAAGACTTCTTTGACTCAATTGTTTTTGGGCTGCTGATGTCATCCTTCTCTTTCGTAACAGTTTTATGGTCGTTGGCGGAACCATTGTCGTCTTCAAGACCTTTTTCACTGGAAAATTTACCGTGTTTCGATGAACCCACTTCTTTTTCTTCCTGCACAGCAGTTTTGACATCTTCTTCAGAGGCTTTTACTTTTTTTTCAGAATCTTTGTCTCGTTCAGCGGACGAACTTTTTCGTTTAAAGAACTTTTCGAAGCCCAGCCCAGTACGCTGTGCATTAGTAGCCATTCTCTCGGTCTACCAAACTTCCAGAAAAGCCAGAGCATCCTTGTGATTAGCTAAGATCGTCCTATTATCACGGAACCTTCACTTCTTCCTTCTTGGTTAAGTCGCTGATGTTTTCGGTTCTTTGCCCTGTCCTGCCCGAGATAGAGATCGGAATGAAACATGACACTACCCGACTGTCGTGTTCTGTACATTACAAATCATCGATCGGATTTTATTTTCTACGATAAATTTTAATTTCAAGGCTAATCTTGGTGCGCAGATTCCACGTACGTATCACGACTAACAAAAAACGCAAGGAAAACAATAGAAGCACGAAAAAGTTATTATACTTGGTGCTGCGATACAAGGCCATGCTTTCCAGATCAATAGACGGACCAATCAAATGCATTACAATTGGAAAACGACTAACGGATGGTTTAAATTATTGATGATAGTTGAAAACAATATGAATATTTTTTTACGTGCCCGCTTCGTTAAATTGTCACGCAGTTGTTGACTCCATTTTTACCAGAGAGCGATATTGAGGTGGTTCTTCGTCGCTTGGCGTTCTTTTAACATAAGTTCCAGAAAAATGAGAGAAAATTACAAATACTTTTCGATGGTTTGGAAACGGAAGAAAATTCATACATGTTGAAGGTACTGAGAATAATCATTCTACATATCATAATAATTCCTAAGCGTTATTAACAAATTGATGAAAAAAAAAATTAATTAACAAGTGGCCCGGCGACCTACTTTTTCTTTATTTTTATTACCAAAATGATTCGCTTATTTGTCTAAATACTTATGAATTTTCTGAGATTTTCAAATTTGGTTTGAATTTTGTGGTTTTTCACACATTTATTCTATAGAGCGAAAAAAAAAAACGCAAAGTGAATGTAAAAATCTGAAAAGTTCATATGTATTTAGAAAAATAAGTGAATCATTGTCGTAGAAAAGAAAGGTTAGGTTTTCGGAACATATGTTAATTAATTTTTTGATTAATTTGTAAATAACATTTGAAAATCATTATTATAGAAAATAGTTCTTTTTAGTACATTTAACGTGAGAGAAGTATTTGCAATTTTCTCGAACTAGTGCAAAATGAACACCAAGCGGCGGTACTACATTGAGGAAGATTGATTTGCATCACTCAAAGTCGATTGTGAATTTGTGAGAATCTTAAAAAACTGCGTCACGAGTATTTTCAAAAAGCACCGCCATGTAGTTGAAGCAGTGTACAAATACATGGAGCTTAGTGTACTAAAAACTTGTAAAAGTGGCCGTTATGCAAATGAAAAAAAAAAAAAAAAATCACCGGTGGAATACGATAGCGAGAGTTAATGAAATTATGTTAAACTTTCGAATACACGCAAATAGCACCGTGGAAAAAAATCAATACGATTATGATAATAATGTAACGACTTTTTGATGAATAGTGAAATTGTTAACGAACCATTCTGGTTGTCGGTCTTCCAAAAATAGAAGTCAATACTATATTAGCCGCCTTTGCTAACGACTTTAGAACAGGAGGAGCCTCAATAACTGAATTGTCTTCTACTCGATGGCGGTGCTGGTGTACACAGTGTCGTTCTCGTCGATGTTCCTTATAAGGGGCAAAGCTTACACCATTTTTTTGATGCTCACATCTTGACCGTATGGACTCGTCGTCATGAGAATCTCCTCGGTGATACAAAGGTGGCAAGGAATTTGTTTCATATCTGTACGAAATTGAGACACAAGTTTTATCCAGTTCGGATAGTTCGGCAAAGCAATACTTCATGCAGGGTAATTATTCACAATCATCCAATTGTTAATATCCAGAGTGTATTGGAAAACAAAATTTGTACCTCGGTAAAAATTCTCGTGTAACGGTACCGCAGAAAGGAATTGTTTTACGATAGCACTCGTCATTCGCTTGCTTGAAATCGCTACTTATAGGATACCATATTTTAGCTATACCGATCGTTCGAGAGTAGTGTACACCGAATACAAGCCAAGAAAACTAGATTCATGTCCGTTATTTATTTATATGCATATCTTATTTTATATTCGATTCTTCTTCGATCCGTGGAAAAAAAAAACCCGGAAGGGCGAGCAGTTTTTATCGTGTCCTGATAATGAAATTACATCGCCAGGTCCGAGTATATAAAAATCTTGTATAAAGCATGCGTTTCATGTTTTGCATTATTATTTAAAAAAAAAAATTATTTTGGGACACTATTTTTTTTTTCTACAACTGGCCATTTCACGAAAACTATTTTTAGGGTAAAAACATATGACAATAACAATACACTGTAGGAAATGAACCGCATTGCAGTGTTACTTCATTTTTGTTTCTCTAGAACCTCGATCCCTGCCACTGATGATTTTTTAGCGGTATCGATGGTCATGCAGCGATACTCTGTCATTTTCGGTCACTATTTTAGCAGAAGATTTGCCGTTGGACAATTGTGTTTGATTACACCCGATTTTGCGGAAATGGGACTTGTAAAACGTATCATATTAAGACCCTGGAATTCCCCAAATGATGAAAAGAACATGAGACATGTGATTTCTAATACAAACTTTTGTGTATATAGTAAAACAACACGCTTCCGTCTCTGAATTCAGTGTACTTTTTCCTCAAGCTGGATTAGTAGGTAATAGTGATCGTACTGGGGAATAGCATGTTTATGGCTGTACATCACGAGTCCACAGCAAACAGGCGGGCAATTGCCGGTAAGAGGCTCACGATCATTCCCTCTTATAGAATCCGTGTGTTCTCGTAAATGCGTAGGCCGATCTTTTTCCGAAGGTGATTGATTATTGAAACGGAATCGATTTTGCCTTTCGTTGTGATGCAACTTGTCCAAACTGCCCTGCAAAGATCTGCTGGTATACGGAGACTGCCAGAGCTGGCAGAAATTTCCGCGACAGACTCGGGAATGAGAAGATGTTGATCCTCTGGATTTTTGAACTCGCGTTATCCTGGAATGATCCACCACATCATTGTCGCTCTTTAACTTGCAACTTTCGCAGACAAATGACGTCATCGAATTTCCAGTATCAGAATCGGGAATCTTTAGCGCAGAGGAATTTTCCACGGCCTCCGTGATCTTCAAGGTATCTTCAAGATTCTTCAGAGCTTCTTGAAATGTAGTCGCTCTAACGTTAGTAAAATCGGTGGGTTCATCATTAACCGAAACTGGAATTTCAGAGCTCTGAACAGAAGAACACACGTTCGTCGTTGAATCCAGCAGTTGTCTCGGACTGAGAATCTCCTGGGCACTATTTGCTCTATATCGGTAATTATTGTCATCTACAATTGGTTGCGATTTTTTTCCATTCATCTTTTGTCTTATTTTCGACAACAGAGACAATCTCGTTTTCCCATCTTCCGAATGATACAAGATCTGCTCCGTTGGTTCTACTAACGTTTCATTTCTTCGTGTTTCCCTTGAGTCATCAATTTTCAGGAAATGAGAATTGTCTTCGCATGAACCGGCTCGTTTTTCTGCCGGTGTGTTTTTTCTGCTTGGATCACCTCCTTTCAAAGGAGTTGCCAAGATTTGAATTTTCATACTGTAGCCTTCAGTTGAGCCCACTCGTTGAGCTGGCAGAGTGATATGTCGATTAGAAACACTAGCACGTTTGTAACTCTGACATGTGTCAGTCTCGCCTGGGTTATTCATTTGATAATCTGGCCCGTAACCAAAGAGATTCTGTGGCAAGCTTTGTTGGCGATCTACAAAACCCGGTGGATTAATTCTCAGAGCTTGATTCTGGTGTTGTATCGACGGGTAACGTGTTTGATCTCTTTCGGAAAAAATTGGTATACTATAGTCCTTGTTGACGTTCTCATTCCTAATATATTGGCCGGAAAAGCTTGATCCTTGTGGCCGCGAGTCAGAGTAAACTGACTGATTTAGTTGCGGAAAAGATTGTGCGTAATTCTGGGTGAACATTGGCATTCTTTGAATTGGAACGGGTTCCGTATAATAAATATTGTAGACAGGTGATTGTGCGGTCGCCATCTGACATTTCTTCATCCTCCGTCGCTCTATTAAATTCGGCATTGCAAATCTTGAGATTGTGAATAATCTACTCGGTGGTTTCGTTGTTGTCCGTTGTTTCTTCGGCAGACGTCGTTTGGGCAGATCTGTTGGCTCCTCTAGAATCGATCGCTGACGTAGACATTTCACTAAGCGTTTCGGTATCTGCTATATTTTCCTTGTCAGTTTGATCATCGCCTTTCTTGAAACTCCATCTGTTGGACTGAAAATTCAATAACGTTAGCAATTACTGCTTGCAACTAGTCACCGAAATATATCAAACAGCATAGTGCCGAGGGTTACTAAAAATTTTTGTAAACGTCAAGAAACAGTAGAGAAACGTTAAAACGAGTTGACATATCGCAGTCGGTAACAAACATGTTTATCTATGTTTTTTTAAAAGTTGTAACCCAGAGACAATTGGTATGTTTTTCTTTCACTAATTCTGCACATCTACAAATACACTTTTAAGCAGACAAATTTGGAAACCTTTGAGAAGAAAAAATTGTTTGTTTTGTTTTTTGTTTTTTGTTTTTTTTTTTTTTTTTTTGTACCGATTGCACGTTATTAGTTTCGCTGTAGGATTGTTGGTGCTGTTGATATAAGTACTTTGAAAACATTGGCAATCTTATTGGTGAATAGAGCCACGGCACGCGCACGCCCTCTGTTCAGCGGCGGGAAGAGTTGTTGCACAACTTTGGTCTTATCAGCAATTTTTGATAAACTCATCAGAGGCTCGTCTTGAAGGTGCTCAACTTTTTCTTCAGTCTTCTCGTCGGCTTCGAGCGAAGCTTCTTCTATCTTCTGAGGAACTGTCATTGCTCTGTACTCGTCGACTACGTTTCCGAAGGACTCCGTTTCTTGATACGGTAGAACATCGGTGCGTTCAGGCTTTGGAGAAGAGCATTAGATGTATTCGGATTGTCTTAAAATAATAATAAAATTGATAGACGTACGATGATCGAAGGTCTCGAGAGGATTTTTCTACTGAATGATTTTTGCTCCCGCCTGTTCGGAATTTCGAATGAGTCCCTCGTAAAATGCCCGGAATCGCGTTTACGCTGTCGTTCCTTTCGCTCCTTCATTAATCTCCCTCTATCCCGAGCTTTCAGCTCCTCTACCAAATCTGGTTTTTGGAACATTGGTAAAAATTTCTTCAACACTGGAGGCACGGATCGCGCTCCATAAAAACTTGAAGGCCCATGAGGAAATCTAAAATTATAGAAATGGGGCAATATACTAGTGCACAATAGCATCGTTACTGTGAATCCTAAAGCTTTATTTTATCCTATGTCTACTACGTCTCATCAATTTGAATGACACAAGTTTGCGAAACCCAGAAATTGAGATAGTGATCACTAAATTCAAGTCGAACAATTCGAATTGTCCTAATGCAGATCTTTGCAAATGCCAACGGTATCTGGCTTGTCAATTGAATATAATGATTAACCAGCCATCGTTCAACCAATTTTTAACAACGACAATTCAATATGAATATTCCACCACGATTCAGATTCGAACCGCGAACGCCTAGAAATCTGGTCGTGTGCGTTACTAATTACGCCACCGTAGCGAGAACGATTCATAATCGTTATCATCTGGATTTCAATCATACACGGCGAAACAAAATTTGTTGAGTACACTTAAAAAGCGGTTGTTCGCTTTGAGCAAAAAAAAAAATTTTAATTTGCACATTTGGTTTCTTTGTTTATAATTCCTTGTTCAAATTGTCGAAAATTGTCGCACAATAATGAGCAAAATATAAAATAACTTAGTGTAGTGTAATATATGCAGAGATCTTGTACTGCTGTCGTTAATTTTTCTACGAGCTTCGCTAATGCTTATGGTGATTATTTTCCAATGCTTACTTAGGACATTGATGGCCTAGAAATGGAGGCCGAAGTTGGTTAGGATTATACATTGGAATGCAGTTTTGGAATGGGTAGGGAGATGCCGGTTGAGCGCAGCATCTGTCAAGGTAGCCAAATCTGTGAGAGTATTCTGTCATCTTAGCGCACATTTGCTCCCAAAGTCTCCTCTGCTCCTCGTAGAACCATTCTTCCGGTTGAGCTTGCGTTCCATATGACCTTACACTATCAGTCTGAGCTTGGGTTTCGTAAGTTGTTCCACCATCGGTACGAGCTTGAGTCCTCCCATCGTAATTTTGATACTGAGTGGAAGTATCAGCAGAGTCTGGAGATGTTGCCGGTTGACGTTTTTCCCTATCTTTCTCGCCTTTTTTTTTTCTTCTGCTTTTTTTATGCTTTCCACATGTACCCATTTTCAGTCTCTTCACGTGCTTGCGATATTTCGTGTAGTATTTTTTTTCTTCACGCTTATCACTTTGTTCTTTGTCACTTGAGGAAAACTGCAAGTCCGTGTTAGAATTCTCGGTCGCTGAATTACGTTTTCTTGTCTTTGCTGATGTTTTTGATATCTCCAAATCCTCGAGTTTCTCCTGTTCTTCAGATTCGTCGGTCTTTGTATCTTCGACTTCCAAAGTTACTTCTCCAATCGGGGCTTTTTTCTTTCGTTTTTTCCTATCGTGCAATTTATAGATTTCGAGTCCAGCCAGTGGATCGTACAGATCAGGTCCTTCGGATATTGCTTCGTGTCTCCTCATCGTGGCTTTTTTTCTACGTTTTCGCTCTTCATTCGTTGCCGCCGTCCACTCGTCGTCCGTCACGTATTTCGTTTCACGTTTCTTCATTACTGACGCTACTCGAACGGTGCATGCTGTGTCGCTGGATAGCCCGGTCACGTTAACATACGCGTCCGTCTCATTTGGAGATATTGGATTTCCAGGTTCCGACTGGTTGTCCGTTGTCGATAGTTCTTTGCTGTCTTCCGCTATCGTGCTCATTCCCTGGGAAAAAGTGTTTTTCTCGGTATTGCCTCGACTACCGCGGGAAAAGCTCGAAGCTATCTCCTAAAATGGCATGAAAAGCAAATTATTCAACGCGGATAACAATGTTCGGTTATGACAACTAAACTTTCAATTTGCTGTACGATATGTCTTAAAAATCAGTTGCTCCAACCATATCGAACGGTCATGTCAAATATTCACGATTAGTTTTCTCAAGATTAGTCGGCCCAACCAATTCAATGGCTGGACCTTCCATTTGAATCGTTGGGACCACCATTTAAATTATTGGCTTTACCATTTGAATTTTAAAGAAAATGTAGAACAATCGATTGTTTGTGTCAACTGATTTTTTGTTACGACATACGAGATAATCTTATCTTTCCGTGAAGCAGTGAAAAACCATGCTTATTTTTAAATATTTTCCGTCGATCATTACATCTTTATCTTCGGATCCCGTTATGTTCCAAGCATCATCCGTTCTCCCAGTTTCGGAAGAACTTTTATTGTCGGATAATTTGTTCAGTCCCTTCTCGTTTATTTCGTAGTATTTTGTATCCTTGGACATGACGTTCGCGATCCTTGAGTAGCGATCGTGATCGTATTTCTTCGGATAACGCATGGAAATCGGTGTTTGACTTCCTCCACGTTGACGATGCGATTCCCAACTCGTTTCGTAGATGTAATCATCGGAGTGACCTCGACGACAACAGCCCCGAGTCTTACTCGATTTCTTTCGACGACGTCTGTCCGTCCCTTCAGAACGTGACCCATCACGGTCATCAATTAGATGTTGCCTCTCGTAATCTTCATCAACCTCGTGTGGCTCAAGCGAAGAAGATGAAGAATACAAATCTTTGAATTGATCTCCATCGCTTTTAGAATTTCTCATCGACTTGTAGGTGCGTTTGAGTCGAGGTTGACCTCTATCTTGCAGCATTTTGACGACTTTTTGCATCAGAGATGGTCGTCGTGTTTGAGTTTCTTTGCCAGTCTTGTGGTCCGTTGACTTTTTAGATGAAAAAAAAAACAGAGTTTATTTTATCAAAAATTTGTCTTATTATTACTATTATTATTATTGTGTGAGAATGTAAAGAACCATTTTCTAAAATCACTTGAAAGCAAAAAGTAGTGAAAATTTGAAAAAAAACATAGAGCCTGCTCCATTTATAGAGGATGAAATCAGGAAAAAAAAAAATGAAAAATATCGCCGATAGTGATGGCAAAAGGTGGTGCGCAGATGTTGTATAATGGGAGAGATATAATCTTACCGGTTTTTTCTGAAGCCAGGAAACTCTGCTGAGAACATCAACGATCTTCTTTAATCTTCCGGGTTTTTTGTTTAATATTTTACTGCCACCGGCACCCAGCAGCCCGCTGGCGGATTCATCTTCAATTTCTATGTGGAGAACTTCTTCCTCCTCGAGCTCTTCCGTAGGCAACGACTCAGTGTCGGCTATGGACGTTGAGGAGGAACTGGATGAATCTCTACTGTCGCACGAACGGCATTTTCTCTTGAATCTTGATCTCAGTTTCCTGTGTGCCCGTACGACGAAGCAGGAGGTTGGGCTCTCGGTGCCGGATGTCCCATCGCCCCTCAATGGCTCGTTAAAGATCTTAAAAATGCTGAATTATAGTGAATTGCCTCGACGACGATAGCCACGCATCAGCGATTAATAAACAATTCGGTACTTGAATCGTAACGTCGTCATGAAGCCGCTGTGCTTCAACATCTTTGTAAGGCACTCGTCGTTGTAGCGGATCCACTTTTTTACGATATTCGCCCTGATAAGCTACAACGGTTGTTTGAAATAAAAGTTTTACCATTACTTATCATTTCGACGATTTTACACCACCCAAAAAGGCTATTTTTACATTGACTATATTCCGAGGAGGAGGAGGAGGAGGAGGAGGAGGAGGACTCGTTGCTAAATTCTTTATCTGTTTTCTCTAATTTGTCGTCGTACAATATTTCGTCCTCTCTTTTACGATCGTCATGCTCCGGTAATAATTTCTTTTTTTCGATTTCGGCATTGTACTCTGTATCTTCCACTTGACGTGTCGCTATGTCCTTCGCTCTTGGGAAATCCAACATTCCCTTTTTTTGCCATGGGGGTCGTTTGAAAAGCTCATCGTCCGAAGAGTCTCTATATAATAATAGAAACAATTACTTTCCCGTGATGGAAAATTTGTTTTCGTCAATTGATATAAAAAATTCCAAATTTCATTATAAGATGCGGGCAATGCTACAGAACGACGTGAAAAGAGATTTGTATGTAATATGTGTGTGTTGGGATTTTCGTTAGCACGATAGCGTTTGCAATTGTCAAGATATCGGCGTGAAATGTCATACACACACGTCAATTGTAGACAAAGCTGAGATTACATTTGACGCGAATCCATGTCAAGTGGTTGAAATATTATTTCTTTTTTTTTTTTTTTTCAAATCACTTATCCCGCCCTCACTTTTTTATTTTTCAAAATATTGAGCTTCAATTTTGTCGACGAATTAAATATCATATATTATTAATTAGTACCAAAATTTGTGACAATCGAATGAATCATTCAAATCTTATGGGATTTTGAATTTTTTCCAATTTTCTGAACAATTTAGGTATATATATCCCCATTCTAATGTCATATATCAAATGTTGTCCAATTTGGTTAGAAATTAGTCATAAACGTAATTAATAGACACGACAAAGCTTTCTTTACGGGTAAGCTAAACATAATAATGAAAAATAAGAATAACATATTTGTCAGGAAAACTAGGAATTGACGGAAAAAAGATGTAACAATTTCAATTGTCAGGTTTTATTATGTATTTGGAAAAAAAAAAGTTTTCTCCGTGAGCTCACTTCTCCTCGCTCATGTCAGACAAATCGCCGTAATCCATCGGAGCACGACAGATGGTGCACAAATTTTGAAGATCCGCGAAGCACTGTGTACAGAAAAGCCCGATGCAACCAGGAGTCGGGCATTTTACGTGAGGAAGCTGACCCTTGTGTTCCGCTGTTCCGCACAGGAGGCACGTTTTTTCCTTCTGATTGAAAAATTTATTGACAATTGGACACATCGCGAACACACGTTCCTTGAAAGTAACGTGCTCTTCGGCATTTCCATTGGTCATTCCAAATTTTCGACGGAGCTGCCTCCTTGCGTATTTTACGAAGCTTCCTCTTGACCTAAGGTGGTAAATGGCAAAAGTACCTTGTTTAGGGTGAGTTGAATGACGTGGTCAACTCAAAAAATTATCCGATCTATTGTTATTCCTGTTATGTTGGGAAGAGGCACTACGGTGCCTCTCAATTTTTTTTTACGATTTTTCATCAGACATGTATACAAAAATAAGCATCTAAAGCAATCCAGCTCAGTTGGTGAATCATTTCACGTATTTCTTTTCTATATAGGTACCGTAGATATTTTGGCATGGGGTCAGAGAAAACCTGATTTTTATTTCAGACTCTTGAAAACAAATTTAATAGAAATATCCATTGAATTTTGATAATTTAGCGTACATAATATTTTACAATAAACGACACCTCAAGGTATAAGGCCAAATATTTTTTTAATACATTCAACAATGAATATATTAATTATAAAGTAATCAGGTATGCATGTTGGAAAAATCAGTCAATTCCTCTGGTATATTTTCCATACCACTTACCCACATACCAATTAAATTTATGTATGTAATATACATTGAAATGTGGAACTTAAATCAATGTTTATAGACGAAAAAATTTCTTTCAAAGGTGAAAAAATGCTCATCTTCTCGGCACTCTGTAAATAAGTCAGGTATTTTGTGAGGAACATTGTCTGAAAACGACGTTTTTATGTTTTCCTCAAGGTAGTTCGATGATGAACAGCTGTTGAAAAAAAAAAATTATCTACTATTTTTTAAATGTAAGGTCGGTTAAACCGTCAAAATTTTACAAGCTTTTAATTTATTTTATTTTTTTATTCTTCTTCCGATGCGAATTTCGGTATCAAATATCAAGCTGGGAGTTAAATGAGTGCGAGATTCAAGATTAACAAGAAAAAAAACGGTCATTCGTAGCCCAAAAATGATGATCAATACCATGTTTTCATAGCGACTTTTTTACAGTTTATATTGCAAAGAGTAGCGATTTATGTCGTATAAACTATCCGTATCCTTGGTTCGCGATAAAATTTCGGGAAACGCCGGGTTCCTATCGTGTCCTACAGGGAGAAAAAAAACAGAAGATACGGTAGATTAGAGAGAGAGAGAGAGAGAGAGAGAGAGAGAGAGAGAGAGAGAGAGAGAGAGAGAGAGAGAGAGAGAGTGAGTTTCCGGACCGTTTGTTCTGATTTATTATGTCTCGACAAAGCGGGAGTATGCGCTTATTTATATTTATTTAAACGAGAATGTAAAGAAGAACCTTGCACATTGCTTTCTCATTATTTTTAGCTTTTTAGAAAGTTATCTCTATGAGAGAGCTAAAACTAATTGGCATACTTCTTCATAGAGGTAGCTTTGTAAAAAGCGAAAAATAATGAGGAAGCAATGCATGTGCGAGGTTCTACTTTGCGTATTCTTTTTAATAATTCAGTGTAAAAAAAGAGTCCGGCATTTAATAATATTCTTATATCGAGATTCCAAGTAAAGGGAATATTTGCATCACCTTATGATGTGATTGTAAAGCCAGACAGCTCGTTGCTTGGCACGCTCAGGATGATAGTAAGTCATGACAACATGTCGGAGTCTCAATCCATAAGGCTCGAAGAAGGCCATAATCCAGGAGAATACGATGAGCGAGACAATCTGCGTGTACTTATCGAGATTCGGTGGTACTGGATCGGGAAGGCAGGGCACAGTGTCCATCTCCATGTCAGTAGCTACGGGTGAGAACGCTCGAACGATGCTCCTGTAGAGTTGAGCGAGATAGCCGTTCCCGGATACGTAAACGCCAACGGCATTTGTCCGCTGAACCTTCGTTTCAAAGCGGCCGTGGTATCTGATGGTGCTGAGCACCCAGTACAGACTGTAGTCGGCTATCATGTGGATGCAAAGCTTACATGTTGTCAGGAAAAGGAATACCGCGGATTTCGTTAGCTTGATCTTTTCGACTTTGATCAGTGTGATGGACGTCAGGGGTATGTACTTGTTTTTCTCCCGAGGATTTAGCGGAAGAACTGTTTCCTTGTCCTTCTTTGCTCTGATCAGGTCTATATGGCGAAGATCTTCCGTTAAGTAGCGATTGTCGAAACGTTCGTTCGTTAGCCATTTTTCACGATAATGGATCACCCTGAAATAGATAGAACATTCTTTTTTATCAGAGTAAAGCACACTGTCGAGAAGTTTGAGATTCAAAGATGATGAGACGATGAATATTTCATCGGTAATGAAGAAATTTCTATCTGTTTTACATTGATAACTGTTTCACATAACTCGGAAGGTATCTGCATGCGAAAACTTTTCTATTTCAACTTTGACCAACCATACCTAACTATGCAGCGCAGGGGACAAAAAAAACCTTTCAATGGGCATAGCTCTATATTGCATCACTTAATTGTTATTGAGATGCCGCACTATCTTTGTCTTCAACGATCTAATAATAAACATCCATTTGATTGAGTGCTTTGGGGTAGACGACTAAGTTAATATTCAACTACTAGCTGAATATTATTTAGCGGACCTTAGCAGCATGAAAAGTACAAAAAAACTCGTGGCGAAGCTCATCCAGTCAAATACGGTCAGGAATCTCTCGGTTCGTGATCTTATTTCCGTTACGATTCCCGTCGATATCTCTTCGAGGCTTCTGCTCTTGTTCGTCTCGAAATGAAACGAGTGAGAAAATTTTACCTTCACGTAGAACATGGCATTCATGTGCTTCGTGAATTTTTTGATCTCTGAAAAGAAGATAGGAATTGAGAAACGTGCAATATCACTTACTTCACTCGGTGGAAAAATAGCACGTTTCGCATGTGTAAAATCCCATTTTCGCACCGTGTAAAGTAAATTTTTCAACAATACTTGTTGGAAGTTTTTTTTTGTTTTTTTTTTTTTTTTCAAGTGGTGTATTACCAACGCTCGCCTTTAACCCGTGCTGCAAACGCGCACATGTCGGAAAAAGATTTACCGCTCTCGTTATAATACTGTATAATACTCAGTGTAATACTGATCCCAGAGTTGATTTCATCAGTTTAAAAAATCATATATTTAGGAATGTGGGTAAGTGTTGTACTTTGCGCTGAATTTTCTTTAACCGCCCGTAAAAATCAATTATTGGAATTGAGTTTTCGGGTGAAGAGCAATGAAAATGCTCTTTGTTTATGCGTTCTATTTTGCCCCACTTTCCTCTATACTACACCGTAAGATGGAAAGTTTTCATGGATAAACTCATTCATTAAGTTGAATGTACAAATAGGATTCCGATAAAGTTAATGTACTCTTGCAATAAAATCAAGAGAGCCGGGTCACCTAAAGACAGTGATTGGAAGAAAAATTCTGTAGATGTCAGGCCTTTTGTTTACAAAATCTTACATTCAAATGTCATTGAGTGCACATGCCGAGTATTATAATTCTGGAAATGTTGTAATTACATAAAGGGCATTGAAATGGTGTAGGGTATGAATGAAAATTTCCAACTTGTCGCAGCTTTCAGAGCAAGCCGGTGAACAAACGGTAGTGTGTAGTATCTTATTTTATCTGTCATAGAGCGCATTCTAAGATGAAAAATTGGTATTTAAGGACGTTTCGACAGAGGTTCACGATTATACATGCGTAAACAAATATTTCTACATCCAAAAATGCACTCTTCGACAGATTTCAATGAGATATCGAACACTAAAAATTGTTCGTAGAATTGGTTTTAAAGTTGCGGCAGGTTAAAAATTGTACTTCTTACCTCGCACCATTTTGGTGCATTGTATGTCTCGAAAAAATAGAAAAATTATAATGCTTGACATATACTCGATGAGGTTCAAATATGAGAATTTTTTCAAGGAGAGCATCGACAATAGAGTTTTTTTTCTCATCACTTTTTTGAGTGAAATTATTAAAATGACCGGACGTAATAAGTGTACGAAGAATGAATTTGTCATTGCTTTAATTGTATAGTAAATTTCGTATACCAGCTTATCCATAAAAACATGGATGACGATGATGATTTTTTACAGAGTATGAATACGAAAGACTCGTACTTTTTCGCACAGAAGCGACTACAGTGTCCGCGATATAAGATACGAGCATGCAAATAAAGTCCAATGGCTTGACGATGTAGCACAGTGAGCCTGCGACGTAAGCCAAATTGCAAACAGTTCCGAATATGGGTCCTAACTTTGCGTAGCAGTCGGAAACAGCGCCATCGAAAGCTCGCTGGCAACGTTCGAAGGGAGTTCCCAGTTTTTTGTTGCAGATATTAACGACGCTTCCCAACCACTGAAAAACTGCTTTTATGACGCGAACTGCATCGTCAGAAGGTTAATAAATGGTTAATAAAATTATCATGATTATCCGTAGTCGGAAGTTCATAAGGTTACGTAAGACTTACGAATACTCAGAATCATCCGCTTAATTGCCATCAGTGCCTGCTTGATTCTCTTGACGACAACCTTCACCGTTTTTATCACCTTCGCGATTGCATCCCGCAATGCGTAAAACGGTTGTTTTATGAGATCGACAATAGATTTCACAGCTTCCTTCAGTTGTTCCTGAATAACAGGAAAATCGGTTAACAGTTTATAACAATTTACTTTCCCTACCTCAACATGTGTCAAATAAGCCCTCTAAAAAAGAATTCTATTCCTTTTTTCATACTCCCAAATTAAATTGTGAATATTAAATTTTTTCCCCCGCTACACAGGTGTTTAATCATATACATTTCGAATAAATGATTTGGTGTATCGAATGTATCCTTTTCTCAGTACACATTGAATTATGCAGATACTAAAATTTGCGTTCAATACAGAAGATATAAATAATTTTCGTACGCATCTGACTATTGCGCGCATAGACAATTACACATTACAAAAATATAACTTTATCTTTTTAATATTTCATTAGTCTGTTGTTAAAAAAAAAAGTTATATTAATATCAATTGACTTCCTTCTCTGGATCAAATCTTATTTTAACCCTTTATTTAATAATTGATTTAAATAATTGATTACAAAGACTTTTGCAAGAAAAAACATATTGGTTTGACGGAATTTCAAAAAATAAATCACTTTTAGCTGATTTACGAGCATCAGGAATACTCACGTACAATCATCGAATGAGTATTGTTGATGGTCATTTTGTTTGAAAGAATTATGGCAAATTTTTATTGCTTGAAGAAAAGTTTTTCATGTCGAAAAGGGAAAATAAAATAAAAGGGAAAAAATGATAGATGACTTTTTGAAAAACTTGATAGAACGATGAGGTGAGGTGGTCTCTCCTAGCGGAAAATTACCTGTCCACATGCCAACGATTCCGACAGCACTCCTGTGTTGTGCAAAGTATTTTTTGCAGGTCCTGTCAGAGCGAGAATGAACGCGTATGCCATGAGAGCTTGTCGACCGCGCTTGGAAAAAAATTGCGGCAACAAGAGGAAGACAACGCATCTGCGAAGAAGGAAATTATTCGAAATGGAAAAGGAGCGCGAGTGGTAACGGTAAAGCGAGAGCGATTACCTAACACGATAAGAGAAGGCAAGGCCAATAGTCAGTACTATTCCGAATAGGGAGCAGAGCATAGTTGCCGATGAAAGCGCAAAGTTTAGCTGAAAAACGAAGAAGATGAAGAACATGTAGGTCAGAAATATTCCACCCAGAAAGCCCATCACGCTCTTTAGAATAAAGTTCTCGAAAGTTCCTTCGGTTCGCAGGAGAACGGCTTTGCGACGAAACCACGAATCTTCCGGGCAGGAAGTTGCCTTTTCCCACCAACTCCGAAATTTTCGCTTAAACCTGACATTTTCATTATGAAGAATTGCTTCAGAAATCGCAGTATCGTGCAATTACATTATTTTCTTGCGTCGTATCTTCTGAGAAAATGTGTAGTGCACTTTGCCACCTCTCGATATTTCGATTGAGCGAAGTTTCTCGTCTTGATACGCGAGCCTGGCTTTTTCCAGTTTCCGCGCCTTTAACATGAGTTCAAAGAAGGCCATAGTCTACTTTATTATTTATTATTGACGACGTAATCCTAGAATTACACTTATCTTCAGCTAGGTTGTTTTATTGTCTTGGTTATTACGCTACTGAGCACGAGGTTATCTACACTTGAATCGATCGATAATCGATTTATTGTGTAATTTCAATTGTTTTTTTATTTATTTCTTTCGTTTTTTTTCCGTTCTTCAAATAGCGACGATTTGACCGGCCGATGGAACGGAGCTGCTTCTTACATGTTTCAGGCTTAACGTTACCTACGCTCGCCAACAGATGGCGACATTACACTACGCAGCAGATTTCAAACGAATCATACTTTTAAAAGCAGGCAATTGACAACAGTACCGAATTATATTTAGCCCTCATTGTTTCTTCCTACGCTTTTTTTTTTATTTAAAAAATCCACAATCAGTAATGATTGTATATTTTTAAGTCCGTAAAAAAATGTGAGTACAACAAAATTTAGTATTTCGTATTTAGAATTTACTATTCAATTCAAAATACGTTATATTTTTCATGGCACGAAAAAAAACCATTTTGACCAAAAAAATTGAAATATTTTTTCTTCTAATTCTATACCTTCCATGTCACTGTAGATTCAACAGGGTAATTGGCAGTGTATTTAGAGCGTGCAAAAATAAAAATTGGCATCATGGAACTTGAAATTTTTGCCAAGTCAAACAATATTTTTGATGAGCAACATATATTCTATTCTATATATTCTATTTTCGATGGCATCAAAAAACAATGTTTTTCCCCAATGCGATACCTTTTTGCTCAATGTAGATTTTATAGGATATTCGGCAGTGTATTGAGAGCGATCCGAGAGGGTCGAGAAAAAAAAAGTGGTAAAAGGGTCGAGAAAAAAGTGGAGGAGAATGCCGAAAATTAATCGAATGTATTATTCTTGTTTTCATTAGTCCAATTCTCTGGAGAATACTAATCGATAACTGTCAATTTAACCGCTTTCCACGATGCCAATATTTGTATATTCTCCGAAATTTCTTCACCGAAATGAAAATTGACAGAGAGTACTTTCGAGTAGTACTGATATATGGCCAAATATCAAACAGATCGAAGAAGGTCGCGAAAGAGTGGCCAACTTGGTTGGAGAATGCCTCATTAATATACGGCTTTAATATTACCCTTATCCCCATTTATAAGTATAATTTTGCTTCAAATTGGAAATTAAAAAGATAATATATTTATTGATAACATATAACAAAGTTATCTGGTAACACTGTGTATGATTTAAGAAGGGATGATGATTGAGAAGCTTCATTGGTATGATTTCCCGAAAGTCCAGCGCGAATCGATTTGTACGTTCTTAAAGTTTCGATCGATAACCAAAGGGCCGAAACAACAATTTCCAATCAACAGGAAGAACCGACTTGAATTTTGATGTTAATCGTCATTCGAACGTAACGAGTACACGAAATGTTTTTTAATCGAATTGCCAATAAGCGTAACGCGGTAAGTTGTATAGAGGACGATTTCGTATATCAGGGACATTGGCACCGAGCCGTCTCGTGAATGACAATCGAACGACGATGATATGTTAATTTTGGAGCTCGTTGAAAGGGCCTCCCCTCGCATTCCCATCGTGGTGAACGCACGTGAGAGCGTTTATTAATTCAACCACAGTATTAGCCTACTTTTGCATTACGAGCGAAACATCTCGAGCACTATTCTCGGCAACAAAAGTCTCTTTATAATCATTTCCTTTTTTTATAATACTCACCGTTATACACCAGCAACAGGTTGCACTCGTATAGAATTCCTTGGGGAGCTATTTCTTAAGTCGATATCATCGTACCCAACGAATATCGTAGCATTTTCAAACAACGACAGCGATAATTGAGCCGAAGTTTATTACGTATTAATTGCTCCCGGTTGAGTTAGAAATAGGTCTTGCTTAACTCGATGATTATGCGTGCAAGCGTTTCCTCGATGGCTCCACACAGAACACAAAGAAACTAACAAAATTTGCCAGAACCTTAAGAACCTGAAGAACCGAGCCATGTCGGATTTCGGATAAGATCATTTTTCTAACATTTTTAAGACATTTCGCGTATAATGTCTTTTTTTTTCCTGTGACTTTATTTACATGACTGGGTCCCCACAAACGTATATTATTATATTTCTTCTCCTCTCATTTACTTCTTAAATAGTGTTGTCAAGGTACAAGATCCAAGTATTCAACAAATTGCTTGGATGAATGAATTTTTGTAATGGAACATTTTTTAAGAATTCCTTTGCAGCGACGTTTTTTTGTTCATCATAAAAAGTCAATTACTGTATTGTTCAGAGTGGCAGAGAATTTGTCGCGTCATTGCCGAGCGCTCGTGTACCGAGACTTTTGCTTTCGAAGAACAAAAACGCACGTGCACGTAGGTAATACCGGCGGGAGTGTTCCGTGGGTTGGCTGGCCGTTCAAGTGCTAACGAAGGTAACCGAAGTCAGAAGTACTGGGGGCGGGGGGGCCCGCTCTCTGGCATAAGCGCTCTCGGGCCCATGCTAATTTCTCGGCAAATCCGAGCACTCGACAAATAGCTCGACTCTCATATTTAACGGTTCGTCGAGTTAACTTCCACATATTAGCTATATTATTATGTCGAGTTAAAAAGTTAAAAAGTTTGTCCCGGACGGGCTTTCTTAAGGAGTTGTGTTTTAGTGAAATTTCTTTATCATTTCACCTCATAACTTGAGAACGGTATCGGATACAAAGGTGAAATTTATACCACATGTTGTTAAAACAAGTCCCTTTACTTGGTTCAATTTCAATTCCCGCATGGAGGAAGCTTTGTTTTCGTGAAGATAGTTTATGTTGAGCTTTCCATGTGTTGACACTCGGAATAATCCAAAAGACCGAGAAAAGTGGTTCACGATAAATGTGAGCGTGTGCTTGTGCATATTTCTCGTAAGCACAATAATCATTTGGATATGTGGTTGACGAAAATTTGTCTCATTTAAATTTGGCTTATTAAGGAAGCCAAAAGTGATAAACGCACTTTCTGACAAATAGAGCTGAGGACACTGCGACAAATCGAAGAGAGGAAGCAATATGCCAATGTCGTTATTATGCCATGGAGGTAAATAATAATGATAATAATATGTATGTATGTAGCGGAGTGGTAATGGTAATGATTCGAGTGGGCGGAAGCGCTGCAACTGTACATAATGACGACAAATGAATTTTTATTCAGAGAAAGGTATAATTGACGGTGAATACAATCGGACGTAACTTTTTCTGTTTCACGGCTGACTGAGAGCGGAGTAATTGCGACTGGCGAGAGAGTGACGACACGTTTCCGCAGTGTGGACAAAGGCAGGCGTCAGAGTCGTCGAATAGCATTGGAATAGGGCCGCAGCAGGGTTGTAACAAATGTTCGAAATAGCACGTCAGCGTGGAGCTGTAACTCGGCGGTGTTCTCCTCGTTGTTGTTACCGCCGATGGTACATCGCTCAAGGGTGGGGCGACCAAGTTTTCCTGGAAAGCCTATCGGACGAAATCACTCTTCGTAACTCCACCGTACAGCATGCACTCGTGCTTCACTGTATATTATACATTTTCTTTCCAAACTCAGTGATACTCAAATACTTGAGCCAAGTTTTGCGAGGTCTCACTGAGATTCATAAGAATCTTGTCAAAAGCAATCCAGCCTTTATAATAACAGTAATAATTTATAATCTACGACACCTTTTTCTCAAGTCTTTCATCGGTCAGGTCAGCGATTCCGGAAATATTACGAAAAGTTTAGTTATTTTATTCTCAAGACGAAAGGATAACACATTTAATAAGCTTATACGAATTACCTCATTATTGTATTTCTTTCAAATGATTTATTGATACCGATGGTGAGAGATAGCACACACACACACATAAGGGCGTGACTGAAAAACATAGAGTTACAAAATGACTTTTAGTATTTTCTCCTGTGAGTCACCGAATATCGTGTTATTGGGCAATTTATTTTGCGGCCAATTCGACAGGGATCCCGCTGGTCCTCTTCTTCCTGCTGTCTCCACGGTATATGATGCCAACCACGCAGCCCTCCTGGCCTTTGCGACGCGTACCGCGCACGCACGCACCCACGCACGCACGCACAAACAATAATGACGATAATGACTTTAACAGGGACCATCTGCTGCTAGGGAGGGAAGCCGCTGCGCATCGCAAGGCCATGCGTGAATCTCATCCAACATTACCGCACAAAATCCCGCAAGACTTTAAATCTTATAGAATATAATCATTCGTATATCAATACACGGTGTTTAATGTGTACAGTTTCATTCTATTACTCATTTTCTTTAATATCTTTCACATCAAACGAAAATAATTCGCAAAGGAATTTCAAGTTTTCCAAGGGATGCAATTTATCAATGCCATTGAGTATTAATAAATGCTACATGAAAAAAGTCTAGTCTTTAAGTGATTTATTTTTTGTCCAAAAATTCCGAGTTTTTCATATCAAGTAAAAGGTGCAAAGCCGATCGGTGCAAATAGCTACCTCATGATTTTTTTTTTCCTTTTTCACAAAGTTACCTCTATGAGGAAGTATGTTAACCGATTTTGCCTTTCTCATAGAGGGAGCTTTGTGAAACAAAAAAAAAACCAAAAATAATGAAGAAGCAGTTTGTAAAGATCTGCTTTGCAGGTTCTTTTTTTTTTTTTTTGTATATGGAAGTTAAAATTCCAACAATTCTGAACGACGTAACAAATTATGACGAATTTGTACACCTAAAATTTGCCGAATAGTACTAATTGTATATATATTTTAGGTACTGAATCGTCACTAAATAGAACCGATTTCATGTTAAAAGTTTCAATTGCGTTTCAACGTGAATTTTTCAAAAATTTTAAAACTATAAAATCCAAATCGCTTTTCCATTTCCGAAAATATCGCCATTTTAGCGAAAACACGTGTGTCATTTTTAATTAAGGGAAATTTAAACAGCTATAAAATACAAATTTCTACATACATTTGATAAAAAATAATAACAGCTATAGCCGGAAGGCTGCTTCACTTATGTGCCAAATTTCAGCTTAATCGGTTGATTCAACGGTTCTTGATGACTTAGAGGTGATTGAAATTTCCAAGCCCTGAACACAAACAAACACATGCACACAATGATTCTTTTCGAACCACTTTTCTCGATGTATTGAACCATTTTAAGTTTCGGAAAATGAAAATCTCAATGAAAAGAATTCATCGAAACAAAGCTTCCACCATGAGGAAACAGAAATTATCTGAATGCTTTACAGACACTGAGAACGGTGATTTAAAAAACATGTCATCATGTATGTATGTGGGTGTGTATGGTAGACTTGAAAAATTCAATCCGCTGTTTCATAATAACGGCCTCAACAACCAAGGTAAAATTTGATACACTGGTAGCGGAACAACGTTCTTTCCTATGTAGACATTCGGAATAAATTAAAGCTTTTTTTCAGTTTTTATAAGACTTTGAATTTTTCGGAAAATGTCTGTAAAGCTACCGCAATTTTTCAAGCTAATGAGCTACATAATTATTGATGAGTAATTAAATGATGGTCAGCATTAATCTTGACCAAAATCCTTAAAGGGCTTCTTCTATAATAATATTAGGATGCAATTGCACTTTAACCCTAGAAGTCATGAACAGTATAATAATTTACCACAGTCGGGTTTTGAAATGAGGTTTAAGCAAAAAATTGTCATTCTCATGTCCGAATTATTCACTATTATTCATTTTCACCATCTGACAGTAAGCGCAAAGTGCTAGCGGTAAAAATTGTTGTCCAGATATAAAAAATCTGGTGATATCTCTCTATATTATAAAAAATTCACTTAAATTTGGAGAGTTATTATTGAGAAACGATTTTTGTTGTTGTTTTTCTAGTAGAGTTACGAAATATTATTACAGAGAGAAAATTCGAATAGGAAGTTGCCGTTAATTGGAACAATAAAAACAAACGACTTGGCGCACATCTAATGTTATATTATTAAACCTCATGATAGTATAGATTGTGAACATATGGTTAGTTCGTCGATTGTGTGTGCGCGAACGTAATCGTTGGAACGTGATCGTCCTCTGCTGAGAGTCTCGGTATTATGGCTCAGTAGACTATAACGATATACCTAATTACGATACCTCGGCAGCTTCTGTGGGCTCTATCCTGTGCTGGCTTATATTCACAGATCGATCATCCAACAACATCTCGCAGCCGCATGCTAATCGCGTTCTGAATAATAATGCGAATATAAATCCACGTGTTTCGTTCCATGGTGCATCAAGCGTCGTTATTTATAGGCATACGTTAAGTCGCGCCAACACTTATGATCGAGGCTTCTCGCTATCTTGAACGTGCACGTTTGGATCGCGCTGTATGGTCGTCGACTGTGCCAGCCTAGCGATTTGACATACGCCCGTCGAGCTATTTGTCATATAGATTGATGATTTCAGTGCATGCATCATCGACTATCGAAACACTGCGGAAGTGGTGTAAGGAATCATGTATATACACGGTGTCGGTATATTAAAACACACGAAAACACACAGCGCGGATGGACGCCCTTTATGCACGTGCTCTTGAAGACAGTGTACCATTCACGGGACCCCGTCCTCCTTTCATTGGCTCGGTCACCCTAAAAGTGTCCAATTGGCTCACTACCGGAGATGTCTCACTATACTGATAAAAGTTAATACAGTTGAATCAATCAAATTTTGTTTGCTTCAACAAAATCGCTCTCGTCTATACGTTAAAATAGATATTATGTACCACGAACAAAATATTTTGTTACGAGTGGAAAACGAAATACATAAGTTACTGTACGATATTGAGTTGTTTGAATCAAACTCGGCTTTCAAAATAATAATAAAAATTTCTTAATTTCACATTAATCTACCTACATTTATTACTGTGTATGTAAAATAGACATTTCATGCACAAATCTCACTGTCGACAATTCCTATGTGCATGAATTATACTCTGTCGGCAGTTTTTAATGACACCATTGTAATTAAAGTTTTTAAATCCAGATATATTGATCTCGATTGAAACATCGATTGTGGGTAGGTTCATTCTGTTTTTTTTTTTCAACGAAATCTCAAAATATCGCTTACGTGCAAATCAGTCTCAATAAAAATTGTGTATTTCAGTATTAAGACGCTGACGTTTAGTTGAAAAAAATTCAAACCCATTTTTTGGAGTTTTCCGTGCTTGCGCGATTGTTTTTTAAAACTCTTCTTCACTCTCAAAACCCATTAGATACAATATACAATTAAGAAATACTAATAATTAACATTAATGATAGCGGCCTTTGAATAGCGCAAATCGAATAAATACCGCGTGTCCTCGTAACATGGTTTTTCAGCGACAACAATGTCACCTCGACAACCCATCAAGTGTTTCGTACAACACATGTGACGGTCCCCTCAATCGCCTCAAAGTTCATTGAAACGCATATTTATTTTCCTATACCCGCATAACTCCCCCCTCCAATATTTCTCATACAGGGAGGACACGGTGAAACTAGACAGTCCAATGCGGCTCCGTGAGAATTTAGGAAGCCTGATTGGCTACTGCCTACGGCCGCCAGTGCGTCTCATCCGAGCGGCGACTGTGTCCCCACGCGCCATCGGAATGGGCCAGTAAGGGTAGTGGTAGGGGCAAGGGACGTTACCTGAGCTGGTAGGGCAGACGCCAGAAACCAAGATTTATTTACTACTCGGTCTGCACGCATAGAGTGGGAACCGTCGGTTTGACGCGCAAGCGCATTTGCGCTGTCTAGTTTCACCGTGTCCTCCCTGTATATTGCGCAAAGATTCCAGTTCCACTTCTAATCCAAGAATACAGTACTCTGTTCTCATAGCGATAAACGCGTGTGTGGCAATGAATTAACGATCCTAAGCACTTGTGCGACGAATCGGCGGCGCTTAGCGTAGTCTCTACAAAACGAGGCAGCTCGTTCCATCCGTCACGCTGGAACGGCGGAGCTATCGTTCCTAGTACATACGACTGAGTCCAATGCGACGTCACGTTTATTTCGATCCACGGCCACGACTGACAGCGTGGGCTTATCCCCCCCCCCCCCCCCCCCTTCCCATTTTCCCTATCCTCGATCCACTCCGTGACCCGTTTATTCAATGTGCCGAGTACCAATACGCTATTTTTGCGGTACGTATGAAGAAGTAATATAGAGCAACATGGAAAAAGTGGTTATCCGCCGGGGAGTCCGCGCGATCCTGAGCGTCCGTGGTTCGTATAACAAACACAAGAGGGAAAGGGAAGGAGAGTCGGCAGAAACGCGAGTGAGCGATTTCTCGATTCTGGAGCGCGGCGTTAATAACGCGAGCTCTCGATCTCTCGCGGTAGGTATAACCCCGCGGACGACACGAATATCCAAGTTGCGGTTTGGTAGCACGCGGGAAAGTCGATCCTCTGATGCTTTGTTCCAAGCACGTAGTTCAAGTATCTTCTGTAACGCTATTTACTCATCGCAAAGTGCTTCGTATGCACTACTCGTTTGTCGCTTCATAGACGCGCGGTATGATCGGAGCGCGGGGGTTCGCCTTCTTTCGGAATGAAAGAAGAGCTTTGATCGCTACACGCCACGCCTCTTTCAGTTTCACTCAATATCCGATCGCTATATTCAAGGATATTATACCGGTTAATAGTTTTAAAGATTTGTGTCCTGATTTTTTAAATTTTTTCGAAATTCCTCGCCCACATGGTTGCTAAAATATAAATTGAGGAATTCATTTATAGGAAGGAAAACGGAAGCCGTTGAATAAACTAAATCATTTATTGGCTTGGTATTGCGGAAGCAACTATACGAATGTCATAAATAACGATATACCTATATAGCTTTTTATAAAAATTACCCTTTATTGTGGTTATTTAAAATGCATTGAACGTTAACAAAATGGATTACGAAAATGTAGCACTGATTTGACTTGGAGAGTCGTACCGAACCTCTTCAAATACCAATCCTTCGTTAATACGGAGATTTTATAAGAACCCTCTTAAAAGATATTTTTAGACTGCTGAATAGGGATTTAATACCCGCAGATATAGTATATCAAGTTAAGTCTTGCTGTCGAGTGTCCGGTCTTGTAGTTGCGCAAACAAATGTAGGTATTTGCAGAGATTCGTAAAAGAAATTTCGGGTGCGTGGGTTATAATATAGTCGAGTGCAAAGCTACCAAGGACGAGCGCTAGTCAATCAAGAGCTGTGGAATGAAGATGAAGATGACGAGACACAGATGTACGTACGGAGGAGGAAGCAGTCGAAGTGCCGAGATGCGTTACCGCGGCACGCGTCTCAGCACGACGCCGAAATCACCGGAATCACCGAAATCCACGTTAAAGGGCGCGCATCATCCCACCGACGCCGTCTCACTTAAATCAATGGAGGAATATTGTCGTGTGTTGTGCCAATTAATCCGTTACTCTCGAATGAATTATTGATCGTGTGTAACGCACGTGGTCGCGCGCTCGGGGCCGTCTTGAAATTCTTCGGGATCCGGTTTAACGGGAAAACAACGGCGGCGAATGCTCACGGTGCGGGCAATACCTTTGTCTATATACTGTACGAGATGAAAAAATGGTGTCATTGTTTTCATGGTTGGCGGGGAGTTATAGAAAAATATTCTATTCACGTGTTCTAACAAATGAATACCTTTTTTCCAGAAGAGGTATTTTTTACATTTTTCGGAAAACTAAAAGAATTGTTTGTAATAGAGCTTAAATTTTCGAGGGAAACTTTGTTTTCATGGCATTTTTTTTTTAGGTCTACGTTTTAGAATGCTCAATATGGCCCAAAACGTCGAGAAATGTAATTTGTATGAAATTTGTGTATGCGCGGGTATGTTCGGATTGTCGTTAGCACGAAAGCGTCCGCATTTTTCGAAATATCGGCCTGAAATTGGTTGGTAGACAGGTGAATCATCGTTAGACAAAGGCTGAGTTCAAATTTGGTTAAAGAATTATGACGTTTTGAATTTTGTTTTTTTTCTAAAATTTCCTATCGCGCTCTGACTTTCTCATTTTACAATATTTTCCCCTCAAATTTAATCCACCAAAGAACTATTATACAACGATAATTGGTAGTAGGTACTACCGTTAAAATGTTTTGTATTTTTAAGAATTTTCCTGAAAAATTAGTATTCCCGTTCTAAAACATGTCTAGGTATCAAATATAGTCCAAGTTGGTTAGAAATCAGTAATAAATATTATTCATCACACACAAGAAAGCTTCTTTCACGGGCTTGCCAAACATATTAATAAACAATATTAACAACAGAATTTTCAGACGTAGTACATTTCTGGAGTGCAGATGTACATTGCACATTGCTGAAATTATTTTTATGCGGGTAACTTCAATCCAAGTATAGACTGTTGTATGGAACTTAATATAATTATCATACGCATACAAAAACAAATGTTCACAGTGCCGATCACCGTCTATAATACAATTGCATATTTTACAATATAATAGTAGTTGAATTCTACGTTGTTGCACAAGAAAAATGCGCTCACCGTATATTCGAGATTTTAATAAATTTAAAAAAAATTTAATGAATAATTTTATCACACGGAGAGAAATCCATCTGTCGTTATAGCAAAACTTCATTTGCTACTCCTTTGTCTGCTGCCGTAGCAATTCAAACTGCTATTATAGCAAAAATTATGTACCGATAGCAAAACGACTTATGCTACGATGACAAACACTGTAAAATTTTCGATAGTTTGCTGATGTAGCATTTCCATTTACTGCACTGCACTTCGTGTTATCGAGTTCGACCGAGGCGCGTCCATCTATTTGCCGCACATATCGAAACGTTCACGCGACGTAAACAAACAACGCGCGTTCGGACGAGCAACAGAGCGCTCTCTCTCTCTCTCTTTCCCTCTTTAACGCCCAATGCGCTTACGAGTTTTTACCCGAGGAAATAAAAGTTACGCGCGCTGCGACTCCCCATCTTTCTCTATCTATCTCTCACTGTCCTCTGCTTCCTCCACTATTATGCCATTCAGATATTCGAAATTAGCAAGTACTCGGTAGCGGCATAGTCGGTAGCGGTAGCGTTGTTAGAAAGTTAGATAGGCAGGTCGTAGGTTTGAATCTCGGTATAGGCAGGAAAAAAATTCTTCGACAAAAACCGTTACCCCGCATTTACAACTACTAATAGTGTCTCAATAAATAATCCTCGAGACGAAAAATATTTATTTTTATTTTTAATTCCACAAATATATTTATCAATGGTTCTGATATGCTTTGGCTTACGGGAAAAATAATAAGGTACGGGTAGCAGAGGACGAGTTATGCTAGCAAACAAAGTATCTATATAACAGAGGATTTGCCACTATTACATATTGATTGGCTACGACAGCAAATAAATACACGCTGCCATAGCCAATGTCATTTGCTTGGATAGCAAATCAAACGGTAGCAAAGCATATTTGCTACGGCAACGAAAACTTATGTTGTCACTATTTCAGCAATGAAAATTTGCTGCAGTAGCATGGGGCATGTTGTGGCAACACATGTTTTTCTCTCCGTGCAAGGAAATACAAATCTTTTTCAAAAAAACCGCTGGAATATTTTCGTACAATTGTACTAGAAAGAAGAAAATGAAATAATTTTTCTTATTTATCCGTAATAAATTTCGTTGCTTTAGCACTAGAAACAACGTGTGCTCGCTTCGCTCGGACTGCATTCCTTTCATTTGTCTCTTGGTCTGGCGAAATACGATACTCGCATGTTTATACCATTCGTCATTTTACGTGACTTTATTTCAACTTTAGTGTTTCGATATAATCGACTTTCGGTGTGTCATTCCTTTTTCTTATTAGAAAAAAAAAATGAAACAAACGAAATTTTATCTTCAGATAAACAGAAAGAAAAATATATTCTATTTTACAACTGCTGAGAAAACGGCAATTCGACAGACGCGCTACGCGTGATGCCGCAGCCATTATAACAGTCTGAAGTTAGCTTTATGTCAAAGCCACCGCGACGATCAATCGGAATGCTAGAAATTTTGCTTCGGTCTTCGATATTTTGACTTTTGATGTGCCATGTCTTTTTTAAGAGAGGATTATTCTCAGCATTGTTGACATTTTCTATTTGATATACTTGAGTATCAAGCTTCAAGTCGAGCTTTTTAATGCGTAAACGTTTCACGTTGTTTCGCACGACGCGACCTTAAATAATAGTACAATCTATTACTTAAAACTCAATTAAGAAGATGTGTCGCGCGCCTCCTGGTATAGAGCGTGCGTCGGGGAGAACGAATTGTTTCCATGGCGCACAACTGTCACATAACGAGAGACGCGTCCCCGGTTGTTCGCCGGTACGCTCGCGATTTATTTATCCCGTAACTGCACGGCAGTCACGTCACGTGGCCGTGCGCCTTCTCGCTGAGGCACAAAACTATTGTTTAGATAGTGCCTATCGTTACAACTGTCCTACATTGTGTATTGTATCGTCCTACGCATTGTCGAGGCTATTTATTCGAACGTTGCCAGCAATGTGGTTCCGGTATGAGGCTCAATTTGCAAATCACAACACTCTTGATCCAGGCTTATCACGATAAGGTTTAGCGGATTGACAAATAAATACAGACAAAAAACACGATTAATGCATATAGTGAATTCCGCATTGATGTAACATCGAAACTCTGTTCACGACATAACTGCAGAGATGAAAACTAGAGCAAACACAGAAGGTCAGATAATATGTGACCGAATAGTGTGTGACCCACATTCCTCCGAATAATCTGTAGGGCTCGGATTGAACCTAAGCTATCACCTGTGGATTTGCAAAAAAAAATCCCTGTAAATTTAACCAATAATTATTGTAAATTTACGAATATTGTCACGTTATTTCTTATATCAATTACAGGTACCTAAAAATTGTTGCAATAAAAAAAATATATATATGAAGTGCATGTTTCATCGTACGAATTAGTTCTTTAGCATTTGGATGGATGGCGACTGACTGAGCTGAGGAGCAGCAACACGTGGACGGGTGACCACCGGGTTGACATTAAAAGTCATTACTTTAATGAGCGGTCAATTTATAGATGGATGACTCGTTGATGGTATTAATCAATATGCATAGCCTATCGGTGCAGCCGATAATATGACTGCCCGACTGTATATCCCACGGCGACATAGCTACCCCCCCGCAAACTATCCCATTACGGAAATATCCCGTGCTAAGATAAGATTCTCTTGCTGAAATAACTTTGCGTATATGCAGGAATTATTGTAATCCGCAATTTGTGGAAAATTATATGAGCGTTAATGATCCGGGAGAGGGCAGAGCCCCTATTACAAAAATATACTTTGGTTTTCCTTATATTTTCTCAGTTCCTTCGGTGCTTCGTTTTTTTTTTCGGTTTTTATTTTGTGCTTTATTCTATGATTTTGGTTATGTTTGAGAACATTTTTGGTGGCGGATATTTTGGGGTGGCATATTTTAGAATGGGATATATTGACCGAGATGAAATGTAAAATACCCCAGTAATATTGATGAAAAATAATGTCCAAATCGTAGCCATTTAAAAATGATTGTAATTGGACCCAGACAAGAATGTACGTAGCTGGCTTCACAATTCACTACGAGCATTATCTCGCAATGAAAGTTACACATTCGTTATTCCGGGATTGGCAGAGCTGTGCAAACCTAATTAGCGAGTCGTGCCTCGGCAGCCGAGAATTGAAAAAAGAAAATATGCCTCGGCAGCTCAAAGAATAGTTCCAGCACACTGGCATTAATCCTCCAGCTCCACAGAGCCTCAACTGCACGTACTTACGATTGTCATTTTGCGATTGAAGATGCGTCGGTTGGACGGCGATACTCGAAATTTACCTCGTGACAGTTGTGCCCGTGAAGAGAACTCCACCTATTGAATATTGCTAGTGTTAATTTAGCTCGTGACAATTTTTCTATTGAGACTTTTGGTCTGTGTAGGGGCGGGGGTTGTGTCGAATTCATGTGTTGATTTGGTGATGCGTATTGCAACCGTTGCTGTGTTGCTAAATCGAGGGGGGTTCTGTAGAAACGACCTATTGCCGAAACAATAACGCACGAGTTTATTTTTATTGGTTCCAAATCACAGCGTAATTTGAATTTCCACCACATATGTTGGAAAGTTTAATTTGAAGGTACTGTCTTGCAATAAAATATCTATAACGTACAATTCCAAGCACCAAGTTACCACTTTTCAGTAACATTCAAATTATTTTCATATACCCTAATTTAGAATTTCCGACTAATTTGTGCTTCAAATTTAACATACAGTTTGTGAATAAAAACTTTAACCTCAATTTTCGAGCAGATATTTTTTACAGTGTTCCGAATAACGCAAGACAAAGTTATTTTCCGAATGATTACAGTGATATAAGAGCAATGATTATAATAGCGATTGGGAGAATAAAAGAATGACGCGAGGCTGCCGAATAGACGCGAGCAGAGTATATGTAGTTTAGGTGGAGCTCGAATGAGAGGGAGACCGGAGCGTCTGTAACACAACATAGTGTATAGATTCACGCATCTCTATCGTATGTACGTACGTATACATATATGCGTGAATAGTGGTGCTGGAGCGTCGCGGATGGACGGTTCCTCTTGGCGCGCAATATCTATATGTATAGTAGACAACAGTGGCGGCGGCGGCGGCGGCGCTCGAGTTTGTGCGGAGAGGCTCGGCGCTTGGGAGTCCCGGCCGGTATATTCTGTCAGTCGACGGCAGACCGCGGGGCGAGCTAGTCGAGAAACATAGCCGCTCGGAAAACCCGAGTTGCCGAGAGAGGTTCCCTCGCGTGGCCTCATCGACGCTGCTTCTTAAAAAAAAAAAAAAATTTCATTTACTTTAAACGCGCTTAATAACAAATGACCGATTAACGCATCCACCAATCGCACTTATCACGGGACATTTATTTTCTTTACTCATGCACCAGTGATGACGAGAATAACATAAGAATAAGAAAACATACGAAATTTCTTTGAAAGAATCCTTGAAAAGGAATTATAATAACGGGAAATTAAAACGAACGATATATACGAGGAAAAAACGATAGAGGATATTGGCTCGCGGGCTAATATCTCGTAGACCCCCTCGTTCGTAACTTCTTGCACGAAGCAACGTTGCTGGAAGATTTATATATAGCCTCGGAGTCGATTGAAATGTATCGCGTTTATCGATGGTACATTAATAACGTCGACTGCAGCTCGAGAAGGAGGCTGTTTTACAAGTGAGAAGAAAGGAGATAAGGAGCGATAATAAGAAGTGAATGCAGCTGCAACTGCTGAGCCACATGCAGCCGGATCGCACGACACCGACGCTCGTGCGATCGACCCGTCGAGCTTCCTTTTCTACTCAATTAATTAATTAGCGATCGTTGCCTTATCGAACGACGCGGTGACACGCGCCACGCTTCTCTACTCCTGCTACTGCCTCGTCCTCGTCGTCGTCGTTCCTTACTAAATGACAATACAATCAAAACATCTTTCATCACTTTGGAATGATTGTTCACAATTTTGAGACAATCGTTTAGTACGGCGCCAACATTTTTGGCACGATATTCGTAATAATTCGCAAGAATTCGCAAGAATTCGCAAGAATTCGCAATAATTCGTAATTACGTGAATAAATACTGATAATTTTAGGGGATTGAAAAAATATAACTACAAACCGGAAGTGAAACGTGCTTTGAAGTTTTAATCGCGAGTGGAGGTATTTTGGTGTTGTTCTGTTAGGAGACTTAATTGAAGAGGAGTTGCCGCCACTTGGCTATTGTGTACACACACGGGTAAAGGGGTAACGCCGTAACCGTTACTATTGCAACAGGATGGCGGCGGCACGTGTCCCAATGCAAAGCAGTACAGTCGGCTATACGGTATTTGCATTGCCTTAAAAAGTTTAAAGACGCGGCGAGCGAACCACCGAGTGAGACGGAGATTTTGAGATTCAATTGGTCGTGAGGAGAGGAATAAGGATAATACTCGACGTGAGAAATGCCGTGGATTAAGTGTCTCGGTGGAGGTGGCGGAAAGGCGAGGCGTGGAAAATCGCTGACTGTCAGTCAGCCCGTTCACCTGATCGTCAAGGTCAGTATCTATGACTCTCGTCTTATCGATTATTCAGAGCAATAAAATATATCTATATTTTCCAATAATTTTTTTTTTCTTTTTTTTTTTCAACACAATTATTATTTCTCTTGAAAAAAAAAGCCTGGTGAAAACATGAATTGGTCAACAAAAATTTAGAGGTTGTTCGCGGCACTTGAAAGTTTCATTGACTTGAAAAAAAAAATCTGACAATCGTTTTTTTTATCGGTTAATGCGTTCACTAGGTCCATTTTATGGAAATGAAAAGTACATTCTTCGAGTAAGAGAGATTGAGGATCTATATTTTCCATAACTGCAATTTTTTAATGCAATCACCAATCTTTAGATATTTTTTCATGTAGAAGAACTTTCGTGACATATATGAAAAAAGTGATTTTCGGAAAAATGTTCTGAGCGACCACGAAATATCCAGTGACAGGCCTTTCCCACGAATTATTTTTTGATTACAAAAAAGATTTTGGGGCAAGACTAAGAAGAAAAAATGGAGCTCAAAATATTATCACCTTATTATATCACAATATCTATTATTATATCACAATTATCATCTTTCGATGGACCTGTTTAAGTAGAGAAAAGGTTTTCCTCACAACACTTTTGGAGAGTTGACATAGTTTTTTTTTTTCCTAACACTGCAAAGACGATTATAATGTAAAATTTTTAGGTCTTATCTTTCATATGGGTTCTTCGGCAGGATTAAGAAAATTAGATAATAAGTTATTGTTGTATATTGTTATTCATTACTTCTAGTAAATGGTAGAGAAATACACAATTTTATTTGTCTCCCATCGTTAAAGATTTCCAATAGGCATTGCTAAGTTGCGTTAGAATACGATTTCAGCTACATGTTTATTGCATTTTCGACAATAAATATTATCGCCTAGAGAAAAATTTATTGTTCTTCGATATAGAGTAAAATTTACAACGACGACAAACTTGGAGAAAGTTACAGTCGCTTTAGATCATAGTTACGGTGATCCGGTTACTCGAATTTATTTACAGCATTTACGCCAACTGTATTCAGTGATTGTGCGTGCAAAGCAATTTTCTTATGCCTAGCAGTAAGATGGTGCATCTTTTACGACCTAAAAACAGTGATCGATCGCTTAATATTAGGGTAGCGGTCCGAAAATTATTTGGTTAAGCCGTTTTTTTTTTATTATGCATGTAAATAAATGCAATATCGATAGGGTTAAATTCAGATCGATCGCTCGAGGCTCCGACAGCAAGAGAGCGCGCCACAGAGCGCTCGAAAAGTGGCTTTTAATTTATCGTCGTCGTTCCGATAAAAATGAAATAATCGATTTATTACGGTCCACCTCAAGCTCTGTTCACTCAGCGCGTATCGCCGAAACTTTCTCGTTGAAGAAAATGAGATTATTACATATTATGGCGGTTAATAAGCAACGCCGCTACGCATTGCGTACAACTGTACAGTTCTTAAGTAGGTTGCGTGGAGTCTTGCAAAGATCGAGAGTGTAATATAAATTTTTTCAACTGCAATACTTGACGTCGACACACGCTACTTTGTGCCACGATACACGGCCTAAGTCGCGCGACACTCTTCAATTACTTTTAAACTCAACGTATTTATTTGCCGTATAAATGATTTAAGATTAACTTCAGTATGATTGGAATAAAATATTTGAAAATTTTTATAAAAAAAAAAGACTGACGTTTTTCCACGAAAATTCATGAAAGAAGACACGAGTATAAAATTAATGATGACGTTGATGGAAATAAAGAAACGCCCACGCGTCTATTATTAATTTGATTTCTACTTTCCATTTCAAGTACATTGTTGTGGTCAATTTTTTTTTTTTTTTTTTTTCCTTCGAATAATACGATCTGATATTTTACGGCCAATAGGAATAAGGCACTTAAAAAACAATAAATGTAATTTAATTGGCGGTAGGAATGTAGAAATAACTAACCAGTTTAAAAGTAACAAAGTACCTCTGATTCAAAGTGTGTTGCCAAGTGTGCGGTTCCGCATCTTTTCAATTGTACTGAATTTTTTACACACTCAGTTTTGTGTTATTTAACGCTACTTTGCTTACGTAAAAATAATAACTGCACGCTTAACGGGCACTGACAAAAAAGCTGGTGCTGGTTTCAATAAAGCGGTCATAATTTACCAAATGAATTTTCAGTCGGAGCAAGGAACTTGTTACTTAAATTCTATGCTTAGACGCGCTTGCAATGAAAAATACATACATACATTGATCGATTAAAACGTATACTGACAACAAAAATTATACGACAGCCTGTGATTACCGAATTTAGTTGAATCAACTTTTTTTTTCTCCCCAAATATTCAATACAATACCGATGAAATAATGTTACATTAATTGAATATAATACAACACCTAAAAATCGAACCCCGCTCTCGTGTACGAAAATTCCCAAGATTTTGTATCAATGGAAAACAATTGTTTACGTGAATTAAATTTCACCGATCAATATAAAAACGTAATTAATACATCCTTGCGATAAATTCAATTAATTATTATCGTTCCATTGATGCCGACATAACTTGCACTAAAATCAATTTAAGTGGCAGTGAAACGTTATGTCTTTTATTCTTTTCTAAAATACTTGGGTTTATAGTGGAAATGGAGGACAGGACCTGCGCACCGATATACTCGAATATTGACTCGAGTGTGGCCCACTGTTATTACTGGGGTGTGAGGAACATTTCAAGGCTCGCGATCTAACGAGGAATGCACTTCAGTGTCTGGAGCATAAAGATACGAAATCTTGTCGCGTGTATGCGTAGAACAGTGAGTAAGAGAAGGCTAGGGTATCCTCGTGAAAGGGTTTTGCTTTTCATTTATTAATTCTCCCATGCGCGTCCTTGGCGGCAATTATTTCTCTCTTCTCTCTCTCTCCCTCGCTTGGACGTTTCCTCTTTAATTTTGTTCTTCTTTCATTTTCACACACGCCTGGAACGGCCCACGGACTTGAATAAATCGCGTACGATCTTCAGGGACGCCTGGCAATTAACGAACGATAACGGACCAAGCCTGAATGGCTGCTTGCCGCGTTACTCGTTATCGAGACGAGTCCTTCCTCCCCCATGCCTCCCAGCGCTCTTATAGTACAACGTACTATATATAATATATAATAGTCTCTCGTTCGACCGACTCGATCGTAACTCTGGACACTTTAAAGCGTCCTGCATCGTTCGCTCGCTGAGCTATCAATCGCCGGTATTGTAGGCGAAAAATACAATATTACAGTATCCTTAAGGGCCACCGATTACAAACGGGAAAGAGTATTTACCTTTGATACCGATTAAAAACAAGTTATACAAAAAATCTCATGCGTTTGATTTTTAAAATGTCTTTCAATCTATTACACTTGTACTTCAAGGAAAACATTTCAATGCGTGGAAACTTTTTTTTCTTTTTTGTTGTTGTTTTTGTATGCAATAGACAAAGCGGCTTTCACTCACATTGGTCAAATGAACGTTTCACACGAAAAATAAAGAAAAATCTTCGTCATCTCGAATACGAGTCTATTTTCAAATCTCTTTCTGTCTATAACTTGTTCTACTCGTACTTGACAAAAGTAACGACGACTAAATCCCGAAGAAAAGTGCTAATAAAAATACCTACCGTTTATTCAGTTCGGGAGTAAGTCACGCGTGACTCACTAGTTTGTAAAGAGAAAGCGTTAATTTATTTAAAATGTCTCATTCGGAGGCCCGTGGTGTATTGTTTACTCTGGCCGATATCGTGGCGTGTGCCGCGCGGGCTCTCGAGAGCTGCAACTTGTTGCGCATTTCTCCTCGCAGGCGGCGTCGCCGCGGCGCAGCGGCAAATCGATCGAGAAGCGACTATCGCTTCTTCGCACGCGATTAACCATAGCCATGCATACGATGCTTTACAAATACATAGACACACACGATTATAATTTATGGGAAACATTGCTGAAAGTTAACCCGGTGCCTTTGGCCAAACAATTGGCAACGTTTACGATAAACCAAAATGGGGTGGGCGTGGGCGACGGTACGGTACAATTATTAAGTCAATCGGGCGCAACACTCTATAAGTAATCTATCGGTAAAATTAAAAGCATCATTGGATATATTCACTTTTTCCTTATTCCTCTGAGAATAATAGACAGCACGCGAAGCAGTAGTCATCGAGCCATCGAGTTATCGCAAATAGCGCATAAACGAATTTACGTTCACGCGGTGCCACATTTTCTTTCCCTGTCGTGTGAAGGAGACACGATCGCAGGGCTGCGATAGATATAGCATAAAGGAGGCGCATTTTATTTTGCGTGCATGTGTCGAAAACCGCCTCCGCCTACTCGAAGCTCTTGGCATTAACTAGGCTGATATCCGCTCCTCGTGTATTCGTGTGCGGTGTTCCTGTAGCAGCTTCTCGCATCGCTGGAGGCTTCGACGTTTTGTTGTTGTTGTTGTTGTTGTTGTAGTACGGCGTACCTCTACCTACCGCGCGTACTATGTGTACCCTACTCTGTAGACCATAATACGTACGCCATAGAGCTCGCCAACATCAACTCTGTTATAATTATAATGACTGTACTAGAATTATCAGTTGCCTGGTACAACTGTGCTCCTTTTACTAACCACCCCCTCCGCTCCCTCCTCGCACCGAAATTCCCTTCACCTTTTCTTCGCGCGTCTCGGGACTATTGATTATCCATGGATATCGCAAGAGTGTTGTTGGCAATTGGAGCAATTATATTCACGTGCATAATAAACGTCGAGTACTTTCGTCTTGTATGAAGCTCCTCTCATTGGGAGACGCGGTAACATCTTAAAAACATTGTGATGATTCTATTATAATTATTTCTTATTTTATCTTTTTCATAAAAAATTGTTGAGTTTGTATTGGAGTTGAGGAGCGATTTGTCAATTTTATGAAACAATATAAAATAAAGGAGAAAATATAACGGATCACGGCAGATATTAATAATTTAAATAAGAATTTGTACACCAGTTTGATCTGAAAGCTACGACAAGTTAAAGAATTGACCTCACGCTATGTGTTGATACACACCATTTTGTGTGACTTCATAAAATTGCCGAATTAGAATGCTTGTTATGGATTAAATGAAATTTTAATATAAGATTTTTCAGAAAATGTGTATTATTTACAGAATAAGTTTTTTTACTTTTTTTGTTTTTTCACTTGACTGGGTCCTCTTAATAACACACAAATATTTCTGGCAAAAATAATCAAGTTTTCTTAATATTTTCAAGACCATACGTCTTCTCTGCTCATGAACCGATTGTCAGTGCTAAACACTAGTGAATTCACTGGAAATTGCTCTAACATCATTAGAACGAAGCGTCAAATTGAAAGGCAGCTACGTCGTCTCGGCCCTTGTGCCATATAACGGCTAATGAAAACGTTCTAAAAATACATCACCAGTCATGGGGAGCCCCGGCGTTAATATAACCGCTGGAATTAGGAATCACTGAAAAATCTTCTTTGTCCTTGTCCCTTTTGCCTCAATGGCCCACGACCCTCGAGTCAACTTGCGTTACAAGGCGGTACACGGCTTTCGGTCGAGCGGAGGGTCTTCCGGTGAACTCCGGAGAACTCTCTCTCTCTCTGGTAGAATGAAATTGACAAATGGGTGGAACGCAAAGGGATAAGAAATACCCATAGCATCTTAGTCATCGCTACACGAGGCAAGTGAGTCGGTCTTTACCAGGAATAAAAATAATAATAAAAAACTTAACGAACCAGAGCCGAGGGTATTGCCGCGTTAACGGGATTCATATGAACGTGGCTCTATATAGTCAAACTATATCTTCCAGAAACATACATTTCTCTGGCGATTTTAATTTCCTCTCAATATGTTGTTTGCCTCCTTACGCCATTTTGAATCTCGACATTTGACATTGAAAAAAGATTAGGTGAAGGACCTAATGAAGGATCTGATTTGAATTAACTTAAAGCCAATTCACTTGACTTTTATTCAATCACGTTTCTTACACTAAAACAAGTTTGGTTGAACCAATTTTTCGTGCTTAGAATAAATTTATGTAGCCAAATTTATCTAAATTTATATTAAAAGAATTGAAATTCCTAATTTAAATTGATGTTGAGAATAAAATATAGGATTAATTTTACTGAAAGCAAATTCAATTGGATCAATCCAAATCAAGTTGATTCGAATGATATTTAATATTAGTTATAGTCATGGTGATTAACGCATTAAACTTCAGTGCTCTGGAAATGTTTCCAAATTTTGAATGGTTGTTGAAAAATTTTTTTTTTCAAAAGATTTAGCAGTATTACAACTACCGGATAACATCTACTTCTCTGCATCGTCGGAAAATGTTAACTAGCCCACGAGACTCTATAGTCTCTAAAAACATACTGTCGCTTTTTTTTCTACGCTACTTTTTTTGTCATTGACCCTCTTTGCCTCGTCGTCTCATCGGCGCAGCGTTGATCGCGAACACAATGCCGTCAGCGCACTCAAGAGCAAGGTAAAGCTTAAATAAAAGAGAAAACGAAAGCATCAGAGCCGTCCTACAGCGAAGAGTAGTGAACGTGAGAACAGCCGAGTGTCAAAAAAGAAGATGATTACATAGTATATAAGGCGTTCCACACAAATTCAAACGCTCAAAAGCCCGACCTTGTTCAATTTTTTTTACACTTCGCTATCACTTAACGTTGGATTAAAGGCGGGTATGCAATTTTTTCTTTCTAATTTTTATCTATAACTGTGTTTGAGATACGATTGATTTAAAAAAAAGGTTGAATTTTTTTCCGAATGTAGAACATGGAATATAAAAAAATGTATAGTAGCTACAAGTTGTTGTTTCAAATGGATTTTGGAGAGAAATTTTTTTTAGATTTAATAATCAAATTATTGAAAGTAAATAGCTTACGAAATGTTTTTATAAATATCTTCGTATATTTGTTAAGCGTTGGGCTTTTGAGGGTTCGAATTCGTGTGAAAGCCCGGACATGGAGTTGAATAGGTCGCGAGGGGATATGAGGTGAGCGAGAAGGAGACGCGCTCACCTCATATCCCCGCTAACTGACTGGGTTGAAGGTGCACGAGAAGATCAGTTAAGAGTGCGATATAGCGAAGACGTTTAGGTAAACCGATCGGAGATAGAGAGCGGCGAGTTCAGGGTGGCGACCTCGTATACCCAACCAACAGCAGCGTTGGCTATGCGCAGCTGCAGATATTCAACCTCGACGCGGTGCTTCTCCTGCGGACCACTGTTGTTTCCTGAATTACGAGAGAGGCTTGTGGCCCCCTGAGAATGTGCAGCATTCTCGCCGCATAACCGCCGCGCTGCTGCTCGTTTACCATCGAGCGAACACGCGTACGAGAGCCGCCTCAACTCGCACCAGGTACGCCGAGGGATTCCCGATTCCATCTTCTTTAACTCCTTCCGCTCGTGAGAGGCGAAAGTTTAACTCGATTTTCACGAGAGATTAAAACTACCTACAGGTCCCTTCAACGGTACTGGTTTTCCTTTCGAGCCGGCAATTAGGAGCTTGACCACGAACAGTTTCTTTCTTTTTACTTATTGTTTTGTAGAAATCAGTAGAGTCGTTAGATCGACACTTGAAACTTTTTATTTTTTATTTGGTGCTCGATTGATCGATGAGCCGACGGATGCTGCTTTTGATGAGCATCTTCGGCTTCGTGAAGTATCCAATTTCTACGTTCTTGGGGTTGCTACGTTTTTTTTTTTTTTTTTTTTTTTTTTTAATTATTGGTACTGTTCTCGGAAAATATATAAACTCGTTATCTTGGAAATTTTTTTTTTTCCAAGCTCTATATACCAATATATATAAAGTTCCTTCTTATAAGTACATACCAAGAATTATAATTGTCAAGTTTTGTAACGACATACAGTGCATCAAAATGGTGTGAGAACAAAATAAACATTCCCAACTTGTCGCAACTTCGAGACCAAACCATTGAATACAATCTAGTGTTGGATGTACCATTTTATCTGTCCAAGAGTGCATTAAAGAATTTATAATGTGTGAATTAATGTTTTTTCATGAAAAACTCGAAAATTAATTGCTTACGGCAAATCCAATTTCCACTGCATTCAGGATTGCACTGCACTCGTTCCAGCTGCGCCAGATAAGATTTTGTACTCTTGCCCGCACAACATTTTGGTGCACTGTACGTTTCTAATTACAAAATCATTATACGTTAATGAGGTTGTTATGTATTGAATTACATGTGGCATTTAATGAGGCTAAAATGTCGGAAATTCTTCGAAAAATACTATTGTCTACTGTATTATTTTTCTTATTAATTTTTTTTTTTTTAGGTCGCTTTGGCCTCTTAGGTATTCAGTTGTTGTATATGAAAGAAATTATCTTCTTTATCTGTAAAGTTTTGATTTGTTCTGACTTATTGATTGGAACTTCCATGAAAAATGTTGAATTACATAAATATCCAATTAGTGATAGAAATTCAAATGTCACCATGTTTAAACGCTGGGATTTTGGAGTATGCAATGGAGTGTTTTAAAACGGAAGAGTCTGTCAGAGCCGCCGAAAAATTCATGGAATCAAATGTCGTGAAGAGATTTAGAAAAATGTTAAGGATATCGTGTCATTATGGCCGCGTGACTATTGAAAAGATCTCCATTAGCGAAGAATCCATTCGAAATTCATTTTCGTGTGATGTCACGGAAATGTTGCTTTCTTCTTCGGTTTCCAGCTTCACTCGTGTAGGTTTTACGAGAATAATCTTGATCGGAAAGGGTCTCACTTCTACGGAGTGTAATACTACAAAACTGTGACGATTCTTAGGTTTTACTGTGTGAATGCACTCTGTATTAGGAAGCATTTAGGTTGCACGCCGCGCGCGATAAGAGGCTCGTCGAGGAAAGTCTGTCAGGTAAATCACCCAACGGCCGGGCACACCGGCGGTCCATTCACGGGATAATTGGCCACTCAGTAGGGGTCTTTGATACTCATCGGAAATATACGGATGGGCTTAAATACGAAAAGCCCCATCCTATTCTATATGTATTAATCACTCGAAAATTCACGGTTCACCGGTGACTAAAACTTCGGAAACCCACATAAAAAATTCCTATCTCTAACAATAATTATATAGTAATTTATGTGGTATTCGAATTTCAATCGCCGATATTTAATTTTACGTTTCTCAATTCGAACATGAATTTTTATCAAGTTATATGGGTCGTTTCATGCCAAGTTGGCCACCCCAATATTTCCATTGGTTAATATTCATTAAATTTTGAAACATTTATAGTTCAGAGTCCACAATACCTAGAAATTTTTTAAGATTCCTTCCAATCTGTCATTCGCAATATTTTCAATTTTTTTCGTCTATGGCCTTGTGTATGAATAAAAATTGACGTTTCATAAAAAAGTTGCTTAGGCAAAAATTTTGATTTTTCAATGTATCTTCCGGTAAAAATGTATTTGCAACCGTGCGAAATAATTTTCATGTGTTTCCGGAAGAACAAAAGCGTGGATAAATTTTTTTCGTTGAGACAGATTCATTCTGATTTTGCGAAAAATTTGAGGGAAATTCCACTATTATGCTTATAAACTGGTTGATCGACGGGAAGAGCAACTAAAATGACTAAGTATTTTTTTAGTTACTATACACAATTATACCGCTTAACGGAATAATTTTGTACAATATAAATTTTGTAGATTAAATTTAATTGTCTTGACCTATGTATGTGAATCAGAAATTTCGACATCGGATTTTTCAATTTGCCAACATAGTTGTCGTGGAAAAAGCCTCGGTGTGTTTTGGGAATTTATAACCGCGTTCACGAGGATACAGAGAAAGTACAGGAAGATCTAGGAATGGTATAGGTACTTCCGTGAGCGCTGTTCTGTTTTGGTTTTTTTTTTTTTTTTTTTCTTCTTATTTCTGTTGCCGTTAGCTCTCATCTCTGAGCGGCAGAAAGGTATACAGGGTGTCATGTTTGTGCGAGCGACTCTCTCGGTACTTCTAGGCTGCCGGTCGTTTTGGAAAATAGAGTGGCATTACTCAAGTCGAGCGTGTGCTACAGACGACTATGGTACACACTACATGCAGGGTACATGCTAGTAGTATATATACCTACCTAACGCGCGGCAATATAACCGCACTAGGAGGTTATATTGCCGCGGTATGTGCGTGACACGTGGTCTCTGGGCGACATCCTTCATTCTATGTATGTAGTCTGGCCAGCATATTCGCTAGCCCCGCGTCAGTGGGAGTAACAAACTCGGGGCCATCCGGAGCCACACGTCTTCTCTAGTTGGCTCTCGAGACGGCGAAAACTAACTGACGACGAAGAAGTAGCGTACAAGCCGCCGCACATTGCTACGCCAGCCTCTCCGGAATGCACAAGCTCCTATGACGCTCCTCTGCCACGAATTAAAAGAACCCTTGGACGCGAGCCTCAGGCATTTCTAGCTCTCCGCTGTCTCCGACTTTCTTTCGCCTCATATTTTATTGACTTTTACGGACATGCTAGAAAATTCACTTTTATTTCATTTTAATTTCATATACTTTTATCGAGTCTCTAATAATTTTTCAACTTTTCAATATATTTTTTTATTTTCTCAACGATGAACACATGCATTATATAATTATTCGAATATGATCCTTTTATTCCGAAGAAACGTTGCTACGGAGATCGTCAACTCACCGGCAACTGTTTACATTTATATTTTTCCGTGTACGACGCTTATGCTCAATTCATTTTCAGGATAATCTTTCAACACGGTTATAATCATCCATGTGTACCATTTATATGCTGCTGCAAAGAATAACGTCTTTACTGACTTTTTTTTCCGGTGAACTTGATAATTTATTCAAAAAATTCCTTCAATATACCTAACAAGGTGAAAAATGTTAGAAGACGATCAATCGTTTGATTGTCATATTTTTGTTGTACCCACGGCAGCAATCCTACAATTATTCCAACATTTAATTTGTATAAAAAAAATGCATCATGTCGTGGAAGTATTTACCGCGGTAAAGGAGACAGACCTTCACTCAAATTCTCAGCGAGCAGCGATGCTTGAAGTTACGCAGCGACCGCACGCGATAATTATCCTTATCGACAATCGACGTAACCTATCATTATGCTATTAGAACCGGGAATTATAAAGCATACGCTCGCGCCCCGCACGATTTAGCCTCCCAAAGCGTTCCGAACAATTTTCTCATGGTTTGACTAGACAATGTTCCGATGAATGCGCCGCCCGATAACCGTTAAGCGTGCGGGTCAACAAATAACTTTGTTTCATTATACTCAAACACTGAAGAACAGATATTTGAAATATTGCTGTCGATAAATATATGCGGAAGGAATTTTCTTTCTTGTTCGGATAAGATTAGAGGGCTTCGTAATTCTTCATCGCTCCGTATGCCGGTTAGAGGACTAATATCCGGTGTGCGAGTCACCCTTGACGTCAAACCACACAAAAACGTTTTATCAAGGACTCGACTATGACGATCGATTCACCCGATGTTATCGACCCCGAGGAAGGGCCGGTTATTCCAGTGGTCGGAAAAATTCTGCATAACCTTTTTAAAAAAATTAGACGACGTCTCATGATGATAACGATAAGACGTTGTTCTGTGCAAAGGCGCACGTCATTCGAAATAGATTCGTCGTCACTCGTCGTGATGGCCGGGTTACCAAAAAACGCCACTTCATTAAATGAAATCATGATTATTCTGATTTTTCAATGGTTTCGTTCACATTAATCGTTATTCATTTCATTTCATTTGAGCTAATGATTTATAAAATAATGTTACGAAAAGATCAAGTACAAGTACGAGAAAGTGGTTTAGGCAAAGATATGACGAATTAACGACAAGAGAAACTTGAGTGTATTGACGATTGTTAGTATAGTATAGTAGAAAAGGGCTTGGAGGCGGGCTATAAAGACGTTGGTCCGGTGCGGCGTGTCTCCTCAAACTCTCAGCAGCAACGACACTGAGAGACACGTTATATACGGGGGGGGCCCTTGGCACGACCTATCCGAGGAAAATGAGCCGAGTCCCAAAGGGATCGTCACGACAGGGCCACACGAGCGTACCACCTACCAGTGAGATCCGTACAAATATTTGCTCGTGAATGGAAATATCACTAGCGGTCACGACATCCCCTGGTCACAAACTCCACAAAATATCCGCCATATACAATTGCTCCGCTTGTTATCACGTATATAGTCACGTAATAGTCACTTCTTTGCCTATAGTTCTATCTTGTTCCATAAGCTCTGTTTGACAAAAGGAATACAACAATGCTCATCGGATATATGACTCTGTGCCGGAGTTCAATCAAATCCAGTCTGGCATTCCAACTTCGCTTTATTAGCATATTAGAATAACTCGGAAAAACAAAATAATCACAAGACATATACGTGTGAAAGGGTTATAAAAAGAGAATCTAAGGTGATAGGAAGGTGTCGACGGTGTCTGTGGGTTGGCCGGGGCCTACGGGGTTTCAGTAAAGGTACATTGAAGCAGGTCGGGGACGTTCTTCATCATCACAATTCCTCTTTCCACTCGACCATTCTTCTTATTTTTGGAGCACGCCCTTCAATACCTGCTCTCGCTGTTATCTCACAATGCTCATACTTGTGGATGTTGTGTATTTTTAATCTGGTTGACCCTACAGCCCACTTTTACTTTCTCCCTCTCTTTATAAGCCTATGCTTCGCTCTTGACAATGGAAACCCCGACGAAATGTGAATAAAGCCAGCAACGGTTCTGTCTTCCGTCTATTCGACGCGCATATCTAAGTAGGTACTTTGAAGCCCCCTGGCCCACTAATGTGTCGCCGTATCGCTCTAGCACGTTCGTCGCAACCATTAGACCTCCCTCAGCAGCACTCGTTCTCATAGATCGACCCTTCCCTCCCCATTATTCTTACACACGATTATGGGCTCCAGAAGCATAGTTTTTTTTTGTCAGGCTGTTTACGCGCTTACCGCATCATCCGTGAAAAGCTTCGACTGCAAAGGCAACACTGTTTTATTCCCATTTGGAAAAAAAGCGGCAACAGCCAGACAAGCAAGACGAGGAATATTCTGGCTTAGGATACTCGCTATTTCAGTGCGACGACCAGTATGGAAATTCATTTTCTCTGTGCTCATATGCTCCAAGTGCGGTGAAAACGTACTGGCGACTGATTAATTCGTCTCCGGGGAATCGAGACACGTTTCCTCCATATCCTCGGCATGACCATGATGATGTTGAGCCTTCGGCGATGCATCCGATTTGCATGAAATTGGACCTCGCGCAGGCTTTGCGGGTCGCTTGCTATTATGAAGGAGAAAAAAAAGCCAGACACCAAATCAGTACCGAAAGATACTTCATCTTCAAGCCATCCACTATGAAACAAAGTATACTCCAATAAATATCGAAAAATATTATTTTTTTAACCAAGTATCCTTTGGACGAAAAATTGCCTCGAAAAAATCTTCGAGTTTCGAATATTTTTCAATTAAAAGTATCAATTATACATTCGAATTGATCAATTGTAAAAGTGAATTTAAAAATACTCGATTTTTTTTTTCTTCGTATATTCATTTTATGCTCAACACTTGAATGTAACTATAATTGGAGTATGATTACGTCCAATACGATATACTCTCTTCGTACTTTCCATTTCAATCCTATTTTGAAACGCTTTTTATATTATTTTCTTTGCTCACGTTAGCAACGGTTGTGTCAACAGTCTTTCGATTATAATCAGCTATTCATTTCTTTATATTGCGAAACAGCGATTTTTATTTTATATTTTGAATCGGCGACATATTCTCTGAAAACACTATCTCTCTCTCACATTAATTGGGAAATAATTTGTCACGTGGAGGTATTTTAATATCGTTTAGAGTGATCATTCGGACAGTATATGGGTTGCCAGTGATATTTCGACCTCACCATAGTTTTCTTGAGTGTGTCACACGTATGAGGTATGACAGATTGGTCCAAGGCCGGATTCTTTAAGAGATTTGATGATTGAGATTTATCTCATTCATCGGATATGCCGGTGGTGCCTCTGCCATAGTTCGTTATGGATTATTTATGAGTTTTTAATTAATAGACCGTGGTATTGAATAAGGGTTTGGTATGCGGGTCCGAAGGTCGCTACATTTTTGCCTACATTGCACACCAAGAGAGAGGGAGAGAGAGATCTTTCACTCGAGGAAATTGTGGCACAAAAAAACGTTGCATTATTCAACTGCTATTCGAATTGTTACAATTGATATAGAATTGGAATAACAAAATATTTCCACTTCATTTATAAGTTTCACTTTTATAAGGTATCCAAAAAATTTGAATTAGAGTTTCTATTACTTCTAGAGTATTTTACTAAAATTCGAAAAATATATCGTTACAGTGAAGTGAAAGTGATCTGTTTCTCATAGGACAATCGACAATAATTGACAGCTCCTCACGGAAATATGGCTTTGAGAAATGTTGATAATTGAGTCGGGTCAGAAATAAAATTGTAATATTTTGTTTATTTTTGATCAATTATTTCCAATTTTTTTCAGGGCGAACGGAAAATGTTTATATTTATTTTCTATGCACAAAATTTCTATGGAAAAATTAAAAAATTTTGGAACATTCTGTAACGACAATGCATTGCGATTGCAATTGTTCTCAAACCAATGAAATGTTTCTTTCGGTGTTTACCACGGAGATTAATGGTTGATCTAAAGTGTCAGGCCTGAGCGTTGTGAATGTGGAAAAATGGAGGTTAAAGAGGTGCTCGTTAGGCGAGCGATCGACTGGACGAAGACGAGGGGGGCGGGGGTCTGAACGATCGTTCTCGATGGCGAAAAGCCGATAATCGACGCATCGTATCCCTCTATTCCAGCGCACACCACTCAACACTCGCAATTCTCCTTCTGGGATTCTCGGCTGAGTCTCGAGTGCACTGTGTCGCTTTCCTTCCCGTTTACCCTCGGTCGCTGCATTATTCTACACGTGTCAACATTTTACGCGCACAATGCGGGAGCCAAGTCCGGAGGATAGTTAGTCCTCGAAGCTACCAGCCTCCTACTGCGGCGATCTTCCACTTGGAAATACACGGAGGACGGCCGTGTCCAACCGGATTATATTCTCGTTAGTTCCCGGAACTGCGTTGCTCGGGCTCGTTTGTCGGTTAAAATAAAGAGCCGGGAAAACCATGGAGATCTACAATCGTCTGTCCTACGACCTTTATTGACTTTATTGCGCCTTCTTAACGCGCTATGCGTCGAGTTTAAGGAAATTTTGCACGACTGAGAAATAAAACACAGAGAACTCATCCCTTCAGGTCTATAATCCGACGCGAAAATCCAGCATTGTAAAATGATGCACATAAAAAAAGAGTTACACATAATAAGGATTATTTACGATTTATTTTATATTCAATTGATTATTTATATGGCTTAAATTATATATTAAACGTAATCACACGTACGCATTTTTCTAATTGCGTACTAATCTAACTAATTAACCAGTTAACCCAGCAATTGGTTGGCCTATTTCACATAAAAATCTTTTAGCTTCATTTCGAAGCGAAGGAATCATTATAAATTCTTCTAGCGAGCAAAGTAATTTTTTTTAAGGTCACACTTTAAAGGAACCATGTCAAAGATCTCGGAATTTTTTTTTTTTTTTTATTCCACAGATTGATCTATAACTCTGCTTTAAGAATATCTAAAAGAAATTGGTCCACTTAAGTGGTGTGCAATTGATCGATTAATTGTCGAAACAACCTTTGGGTTCATCCGCCACGGAGGAAATTATTCTTGTTTTTTCCTTCGGTGAGGAGAGGAGTCTTTTGTCCTTGTAATACAAAGAGAATTTTTTAACTGATGGACACAATCAGCCGATGAAACTCGAGACTCATTTTAAAGGATTCTAAATGAATCTCTCGCGACCTCCCAGTCAGACACTTATCTTTGTGAGCGGATCCTCAGTGAAGTAGCAACCTCGTCGACCTAATCTCCTCTCCATTCACCTGCACAACCTGTTGTTCGCTCCCTGGCCTCCTCGGGTTACCCGGCAAAAAATCCCGTCACTGAACATCGGGCGCGTCTGAAAAAACAACCGCGGCTTCATACCCCGCTCTACGTACTACGTTTATTCTTCAATCTCCGGAAACTCTCTCGGATCGAGCCATAGACTTTGTATGAGTCGGAGTAAATAACGAAGTACTGTTCCTCGTAGCGGGGGAGGCGTATATCATTTAGCTGCGGGTATATGCAATCTTGTTGCTGCTGGCCTGTCGCTTTTCGTTTCCCCAAGCTAGGGCTCTGGAGATTAAGGGGGGGGGTCTTGAGTGGGTCCTTCTGGAACCGCGTCAAAACGTGTCAACGACTACCGAGCGTTTTTACTGCACCCTCTTTCTCTCCAACGATCATAAAACCCTAGGAAGCTTCCGTGGCTACAATTTCCTCGACTCTCCATTCTCAGAACTAACTCACTTTTTTTTCTAAATATTTTTTTTCAATCCTCGAAGCAATAAAATAATATGAAAAGCTCACAAGTGAACGTTTCGATATCTTGCTGTATCTGCCGAAGTGAGCATTCTAGGATGAGCGTAGCAATTCCGGATGGAGTGGAAAATCGGATTTATTGTAACCAATTAACTCTTCGACACATGAAATAGAACATCCACCACCAAAAACTATTCACCGATTTTGTCTCAAAGCTGCGACAACTTGGAAATTTCACTTGTTGTCTCACACCATTTTGATACATTATCCTTACACGTCTTTACAGAGAATTATAATCCTCGATATGTTACCAAGAATTGTATTACTTGGTATGTTAAATCACTTGATGAGGTTCAAATGAAAGATTTTTAAGAGGAAGCATATGATCGATAGAATTTTTTTTACAATCATGATTTTTAGTTGACGTGGTTCCTATGGAAATAGTAAACTGTACTGTGTTCTACGATATTTTATAAACGGGAAAACATAAAATGGTTTGAAGAATGTTCACTTGCCGAATTCGCCATCTTTTCGTCTTATGTATATCTCGCATAAAAAGTTCCTCGCTCACGTTTTTTTCTTATTTGTCTCGTCGACTCGTTAAATGTTAAGGGGTCGTAACGATGATTGACAGAGTAGCCAATGAAGAAGGTGGTCAAAGAGCTATTTGTCTCGGTGCAGCGACAGTGTGCATCAAGTACCGTCGTTTTCAGCAATAGAAAGTACGAGGATAAGCACAAGAATAAATAATAATGGCACAAGTGTTGGGATATGAAGAGAATGCGAAATATGTGAAGAACCGAGACATGGTGCGAGTGTCTCGCGTCATTGTGTACGACATTGTGGGCGGTTGCACGACGGACACGTCGTGAGGAGACGATACGTCTTCGGAGCTGATCCCCGGGGTCAAACCAACCCATAATACCGTCACCCTTAGCCAATCCTCCGTCGTTCGCCCTACGTGCGAGTCTCTCCGAGAAATGCTAAAAAAAAATCTGCCCAGCAAGGCCCGCGGAAAAGTTATTTCCGTCACGCCCCACGAAATATCTTCCCACTGACGATTATTCGTCTATATGTCACCCGAAATGATTCGCAATCAAGCTATTTCTTTCCCTCTTTTCCTCCAAATGTCAGCATAGAGGCCTCCTCTGGTGTACTTACGCTTGAGGCAACTGGACTTGATCGAATTATCGTCGTCTCGCCTATGGAAGGAAAAAATATATAGGTATATTTGTCTGACCGGGCGAAAAGCTTATACGCGAAAAATATAATTTAGGCGTGAGGCTTGTAAGGTTAAAAATATAATTTTTTCCACTTATTTAAGCACAATTTATGATTTCGTTGTAGCAACTTTTCATGACAAACATCTCAAGCGGTGCTCAAGCTAGTCGGACAATTATAATGCAATCAATTAATTGTAATGGATACAATCCGATAGATGAAAAAAAAAAAAAATTTTAATCGCAAATTAATGGACTCTCTTCAGTGGCCTGTAAATTACTCTGGACGTTATCGACTACAAGCTCTTGAAATTCGATCGCTATTGCGTGAGCCACTTTTCTAAAATCGGCAATTTAAGGATCTCGAGTTACCGCTAGGGATACCAGCTGACGGTATCCCATATTATAAACTCGCTGCAGATGGACCAAGTCGAGAAAGAATTAGCTATAGCGCGTGAATAATGGCAGTAAAAGCATCTGCTAGTAGTGTCTTGTACGTATCGCATTCTCTGGCCTGAATCATTGTTCCTCCAGACTCCTATCGGTTTTTCAATTCTGCAACTAGCACGGCGTACACGGACTCTACATAGTATTGTCAGTGTGCTTGTTAGACCAACCAAGTGGCTAAGGGTTTTGAACATACACCGGAGAACGATCGAGGCATGTATCGAACACGATCGGCCCCCGCTCCATTGTCCTTCGGTGTTACACGACTCTTTGTACACCCGGTACACTTTTACGATCTATTTATTGGCCCAGCTATTTCAAGGGCATCGTAATAGTCTGTAGTACTGTATACAAACCGCCTACTATAAAATGTGTGTGGCAAGATAAATACATCCGAACCGAGAAGGGGAGTTCCTCGTTGCCTTTCTTTCATTGCCGTTTCAGCCCATGCCAAACAATTTCAACCCGATACAGATCCTCTACACTGGATTAAGTTACATTGCTAAATTGGAACTTTCTACTCTTCCAACCGTCGTTGGTCGTATATCCTGCTAGGTTATTACCTTTTATTTGATGACGATGCTCCATAGTCAATCGTATTTACGATTCACAATAATTCCGACAATGCTGGCTGTGCAGTAGAGCAGTATTTTATTGGCCTCTTTACCAGGGCCAAGAAGTACCAATAACTAAAAGATACAGGATTATCAACTTACTTTTATATTTGTATTCAATTTTGTCTTACCCTTGTGATGGATACGCTTTTTGGGTTTGATCTAATGATTTTCAGATCACCATTTTTTTCCAATTTCATCTGCAATTTGATAATTTGTAAGCAATTACTATGTCAATGTCCCAATGACCGGCCAACTAATAGAACCATCTCCATAATTTTATTTTCATATTCTTTTGGCCCCTCAAGCAATAGCACTGTTGATATATATATATATATATCGCATCATAAGGTTTATTTTTGTCGCAACATCATTCTACGCTGTTATGCCGGGGTGAGACTGTTTGAAGGTTCATGACATCCATTGAACTAAAAACGCTTTTAACTGATTTTGGTATTCAAAGACGTGTACTTCTTCTAGCGTTGATTTGTTCCAAAATCGCTATCGTCAACAGGCTCAGGATGTCGCAGTGCGGAAACTATTGAGTAGACCGTGATTTCTTATTTTCATTTTTTACTTATCATGTCCGAATAAGCATTCGGTCTTGAATGATAATCTTAGCAATACGCTTACAAGAGTTGGAATGTTTATTTGGAGTATCCTTTTTGAGTTTTATATGAAAGCTACTCATAGACTTGACATCAGTGGTTTTTCGGGATGGCTTCTCTACATCACGCGTGGAGTTGTAAAAGCTTATTACCATTTGCCTTTCAAATGGACCCCTTATCGCAATCGGTACTGATATAAACCGGTAAATTAATGAATCCTTAAATAAAATGTTCTTATTTTAAACATAATTCGATAGCGCAAAACTTACTGAAAACGGATTTTTTGTCGGAAACGGTCGACCGTCATGGCGGTCAATGGTCAATGGACATGGTCATTATCGATGTCAATCCAACATGCTGCTACATGAAAGATTGATGTAGCGCCTCGCGAACAACAATCTGTGTTTAGGTCGGTTCTGTTGTTTCGTATACATTCGTGAATAACGTGCTCGGACGTTTCCGAGCTTGGCGCATGATTGTGCAGTGACGTTGTTTGCTGGATGCACTGCTAAGAGACCGTACGGAAGTAGAGGGGTACTTATATAGATGCTTCGGAGCTGCCACCGCGATCAGAGTATAAAGAGAGCTGAGAGCGAAGCCAGCAAAGTTTCTTCTGGTCAATGTACCATTCATGACTATCTTCTCTTCTTCGCTTTGCTCCGAGTAACTGCATGCCGTGTGTTCGGAGTATAGTCAGTGGTCAGCAGCGCTATCCAGCATCATCAAGGGCCGACTGTTAGAACGGTTGGTACCTTTCATTGCGCAGATTTCCGCGGACCTCGGCTAGCGGCCAACACTGCTTTCATTTCAAAAACGTCCGCTTTGCCCACTGAAGAAAATCCGACTGGCTGGCCGTGTTTGTGGTCACTGTATTGTCAATTCCACTTGGTGGCTTTTGAAGGATTACTCGGATTCGAGCGTCAATACAGTGAAATCGGTTGAGACTCTCATCTATTTTCCATTTATCGACGAAGGTAACACAATTTCTTCGACTAATTCACGGAATAAATCGTCTAATAAAACTTTCATGGATTTAGCTACAAATATATTGACCATTGGTAGGCACTTTCTCAACATGAAAAATTTTCGCTTTATGTATTAATCCTTGTGAGTATATACTCTAAACGATGAGCATCATTTGAAATTGATCATCATAAAACTAATATTTTACTTAAACGTTAAAAATAGGAGGAAGTAGCGGTGCCTAGCCCTCAGAGCATATGTAGGACTGAGGTATAGTTTCCCTGGAAACACGAGCCCTTAATAAATTTAACCGAACATCGTAAATGTATGGTCTATTGGTTATAATGTGGCTCGCGGTATGTGTAAGTTCCCACGAGGACATGCTGAAGAAACAAGTCAGCTCACGTCAGTCAGTATAGTATATATATACCTATATATATTTTTTCCTTATAACTAAGTACACTACTCGCATGTCTCTCTTGGCAAAGCTTATACACTTGCGGGGATTGGTGGGCGCGGCTACGTCAACAAACTACCGGCCACCTCACACGCACCTCTCTTCATTTTCTTCACCTTTTCCGCCTCCGCATTCTTCTTGTACCATGCACTTACTGTATATATACTATATTATAGAGTGCGTGTTTACTCATCGACGACGTACTTCTTTCTCCATGACAACTTACCCAGGGACAGAACGTACACCCGGACGTGTTAAGTCGAAAAGCAAGCATTTCACCCAAAGCTTCGATATTGTCATCTTATCCTCCGGGGTCCATACTCTCTATATATTCTATACAATAGTTAACATGATTCTGCTAAAGAACAATTGTTTCGCCTTTCAAAGCTTAAGAGTTTACGATTTATAATTCATGTATAATTTATAAAAATTCATGACAAAATATTCCATTATTAACTGACTACCCTGTTTCAGAATTTTATTGTCGTATCACCTGGAGATTTGTTAATTCGAGTGGAATAAGTCTGTTAAAACATAGCACGGAATACAGAGAAGGATCAGTTATCCCGGTGCAGTTATATATATACAGCCGTCAGAATCACGCGATTCTGTGCACGCGTGTGGGCGTTTAACTTTCTACCGCTTCTCTCGCCTCTTCTTCCATTATAATAATTAGTCAATTGTTCGTAAAATTTCCAAGTTTTACACTCCACTGGAACGAGAGATACAAGTCGGGATAAATCGAAAGAGATCTTTTGTTTCTTCCACAGTCCCAAAGGTTGATTTGGGTAAGATAAGTAATACCTATGTTCGATCATTCAAATTTTTTGTTTTAATAACCAATTTAGTTAGGAATCGATTTCAAATGTGCGGTTATATGTGCGAGAAAAGATTTCATTGATTTACGGCAATCTTCGCCAACGAAAAGAAATACTTGAGATTGATTACTATTGTTACGTCAAGTTTACTGGATTTTTCACAATCTTACACGTTTTGCACGATCAGAAGAGAAAATTTTGCCATGCGCTAGTTAAGGGATAATAATATCCCCTTGACTACTTCTGACGACAGTTCCCTGAGGCAACCCCGTTTTCGGTCCTATTCTTTCAAATAATAACCCAGGATTAGGCTAAAGAAATGCCTTCGAATATGTGATAACTAAGAGAAATCGCGTATAAATATCTCAATAGATAAGTTGTTGAATTGATAATTTTATTTTACAAAAAAATACTTGGGCGTTTTTCCGATGCAATTTGATGTTGGTCCGACAAAATGAAATATATTTCTTCTTAGTTTGAATGCTTCCTTCATATTTTTCGAAAGACTCGGTGGAATCTGGAACTCTCGGGATGACAAAAGACAACTCGGTACTCTTCTTGTCCGATAATTCTTATTTATTCGTGACTGCATTCCCAAAATTTTCGAATAATACAACAACATAACCCGATATTCACTTTTTCGCAAACGCACTTCGAAACTTGGAACAAACGATAAGAATACGAAAACCAATGAAAATTTTACAAAGCCCGGAAAGATATTTCGGAAAATCGGACCGACGTAACGAGAGTGAGTTCAGAGAGGCGACCGAATGAGTCAAAGACTAGAAGTCGTGAAATGACCCAAATGTTAAGTGCAGATAACGATGGAGCAACTGGCCAGGTGTCTTACAGCAATTCTGTTATCAATCGCATGAATCGTAATTTTAAGCATTCTCCGTTTTGACCATCCTCTTTATCTTATGACATTTCTATCAGATTGGATTCCAACTGTACTTACGTTCATATTACCTGATCAAAAGTACGAAACCATTTTATTTTGTCAGGTCAATCCGATCTTAGGTAGTGTCAACGTACAATCATATCTCGCGATACATCGAACGTGTTGAGCTCATGAACCTTTGCAACCTGCGAGACAGTCGTCTTGCAATAAATTTGGCAGATGTACGGTAACAAAGTAGATCCTTAGAAGCTTCTGTCCCGCAGGCTAGATACAAGGCCATCACACGCCACATATTTATTATTCTTATTATTCTCGGAATGTATTTATGAATTAAATGTAAATTAATATATTCCGTAGAGACCTTCCTCCCTCCCCTTCCTCCATTCCTAGTATGAGTTTAATGGAGAAGACCAGTGAATCTCTCAAAGTCACCATAAAGGATACCACCGCAGCCTAGGCAAAGTGACTATGACCTGCTGCTCGTATTACTCGTATGACCGCGTCATACGAGCAGCCTCCACTCATGTTGACATATGTCGGAGTTAGCCGGCCAACTGCGTACCTGTACTCGCGCCTAAGATCGCCAGGGGCACTCGAATCGCGCGTGGTCATAACACCGTCCACCGAGCACTAAGATAAGCCGCCCCGCCCCGCCACACCACTTTTCGAGCACCACCGCGACCGGCCACACTCGATCCACCGATCGATGCTAAAGCGCCCAGTCCTCTTGAGCCAACGGAGCCCGTGGATCCTCGAATACTCTCAAAAACGGGCCTTGCCCGTCGTCGCCATTAGTCCCTTCGGGTATTGTCGTCCGCGGTGCTGTTTATAAGTGCGTTTGAGTAAGATATTTTCCGCGACTATTTTCCACTTATTTCGAGTCCACTTATTTTCCCTCTTTTATTCCATTTTTTTCGAGCTTTTTTCGCGTGATATTCTTGTATCGAGTTATTCAGCTACTACCATGTGAAGATAAGGATTTTCCGTAAAGTTGATTAGTTCTATTCTTATCTAGTGTTTTGCGCGTGCAAGGTATATGGTGATATTTTTATATTATATCTATTTCACTGCATTAGTAAAAATCCCTGTGCTTCATCCTGTTTGTTTATGGACATTTGTTTATTATTGCTTATTGCACTTTGATTATTTTTCACATCTTAATTTTTGCAGTATTATTCAATTATCACTGAACTCCTTTCGCTTCCTAATGAATGGAAGCTCGTCATGGTACATAAATGTGTACAAATAATTTCTTTACACTTGACGCGACAATTCTTCGTGGCAATATAAGCACGGCATGCTGTACAGACACCGCGGCGCATGTTATCATTCCTTCTTGTCGCAGCATACAATCATAAAATATATAGCTGTGTGATGTTCTAAATATACGTATCTTGTTTAAGCACGCTTACTACTTATAGTCAGTATTAATATGCGTTGGAACAGCTTGAAAAAACACTCTTTTTGTTTCTTCAAGTGGACGAACCACCGCGTTCGTCCACTCCGTAGTTGTACCCCAACACATAAATTTTACTCCCACTGAAAGAAAACCGAAAACTTTGAGTGCCACCAAAAACGTTCCCGCATTGAGTCCACATTTATCGTCGGCTCGTCATAGCTTATCATTATTACTGAATCTGTAATGTAGTGCTGAGATATATCTCCAATTCATTTGCGTCAGTATAGCAAATTCGAAAATCGCTGCAATTGGATTAGACAAAATTAATCTGCGTCGTACTTTCGATCAACTGATATGAATGTAAGTACAGTTAGAATTAAAATTGACAGATATTTAATTAGACATTGAAGATAAATAAGACTGAGAATGTTAACATTGATGATTTATGCGTTTGAAAGTGAAATTGCTGTTATCAAAGTCACGTCGAGCCATTCCAATGAAAGGTTCAATTCGGCTTTAAAAATTACAGTGATTATTTAATGGTCAGTAATAGTTACTGCTGTGATAATCGATCGGTATTAATATCTCTTTGTTATCTGGTTCAATCTCTATTATCTTCTTTTTATTCAAAATCTCAATTATACCCATTAAGGTAGTCATTGTTTTGGGTCCAGACCAATTTTAAGATTGACGAACCTCGCATAATTTTCAAATAAATAATTGAGAATCCTCCAAAAATATGTCATTTATAATTTACAATTCAACTCAATCGATAGAGGCGTCAATTGCACCATTTGGAATATATGAGATTTTACTATCAGTCTATTAAATATTATTTGGACCTCGACACATTTTCCAAATAAACTGTAACTTAGCGATATGAGTGACATATATAAGATTAAGGAGGGAAAAATGTTGAACATTCTATGAAATAATCAACCCATTGTATCGCATCTAATTCTAGTACTACTATTTATTTCATGGTCAATGTTATTTGGACATATGAGATTTTTAAATTGTTTTACCTCATAGTACATACGGATAAAAAAAATGACTCAAAAAAATGTGTCCGCAAATTGTATATACGTTGCTTCCAACGTTAATACGCCGAAAACTGATATATTAAATGGCCAAAAAACCATCAACCATGGGGTTGATAATTTTTATCAGAATTACATGTAATAGAATTGGCTAATTGTTTCGTGGGGGATTCACAACTTTTTCTCCATTCACTGATATACCTATATCACTGATATTAGAAAATAATAGAAATTAGAAAAAAATGGAATGAACGTGTAGCAATAAATAAGTTTCATGTATTTTAAATAGCAGAATTCAGATGTCCATCGGAAGGATTAAATATAAAAATTTGAATGCAATATTTTGAAAGGATTTTTATTGTTTTACTTGCAAGCGATGGGAGGAGCGTCAATCTGAAAATTTGTCCGGAAGTCATAAATAGCGAGCACGTAATACCTATATATTTATCTTAATGGTTTTCCTCTTATCTCTTTTTTCTCTCAAACCGTCACTCTTTTCCAGCAACCTGATTAGAATAAACGTGTTCGAAATATTCGAGAAAGCTCGATAAGCTAAGTTAAATAACATTCATGCAAATCAAAGGTTACCGAGGATACTGAAGCAGCGCTGCAATGGCCCGATTACCTCGTCATTGCTACCGTTCTACTTATATCGATATCAATCGGGATATATTACCGATTCAGTGGTGGGCGACAAGAAACTGCAGAGGTATGGAACTTTTTCGAAATTTCACGAGTCGATTAACACAACCTTTACTAAGTTGAGATTTAAGGTGTATAGAAAACTGAGTCGCAACTATAGAATTGATAACGAAAATGAAATGAACTTGGTACCGACACTGCCGAAACTAACGAAACGTCATTTCAAGTGCATGACACCGATGCAAAGTCGCTTATTTTACTCCCGTGACTGGTACACATGCGCGATCCAATTTTATTATTTTCTAAGGTGAAATATGCTTTATTCCTCCCCGAAGGGAGCAATGAAATCGTACTTTACATGCGTACTTGTCATCGGTACTACTGAGAAAAAAAAAAAAAAAAAATTTTTGGATTGTTGTCGCAAGGACGGAGTGTTGATATTTTATTATTGCAAATGGGAGAAAGAAGTTTCTATGAAAAAGGAATGATATAGAGAATAAATGTATTCGCAGGAATACTTCTCGGGAAACCATTCGATGAGCGTACCGCTGCTCTCGGTCGCTATGGCGGTCGCCCTTTTGTCAGCGGTTTCACTGCTCGGCGTCAGCGGTGAGGTGTACGCCCGCGGGGCCCATTATATCATAATTACCGTCGGCTACATTATAGCAACTCCAATCGCTGCTTTCCTTTATCTTCCGGTATTCTACAAACTTCAAGATATGAGCATCTATGAGGTAGAATTTCCGGGTTAAATAGCCGGGCGTTTCTTCGTTGCTTCGAGACATGTTCATTTTCATTGAGAGTGATAAAATAATTTTCGGTGATTTGTAGTACCTCGAAAGACGTTTTGGTTCGGGAGCTCGATTGGCAGCGAGCTTAGCCAATTTCGGCCAAATGTGTTTGCACACAGGTATCGTTCTTTACGCCCCGGCACTAGCGATTGAAGCTACGTACGGTTTGTCTAGCACGACAAGCATTCTCCTCATAGGTCTCATTTGCACGTTCTACTCGAGCATCGGTGGAATTAAAGCAGTTCTCGCTACCGACCTAGTCCAAGGTGCTCTCATGTTTGCCATGGTATTTTGCATCATTGGCATCGGCTGTTACGACATCAAGGGAGGAATCTCTGCTGTTTTGCGAAGCGCAAGCGAGGGCGGTCGATTAGACGTACCCAGGTAAGTAATAACGTCATCCATTATACATATTTAACTAATACTAAATAGCTCGGTGTCCGAAGTAATCCTCAATTTTTGCATACAATCATAGTTTCAGTCTCGATCCGACTGTACGACATACTTGGTGGACATTAACGATTGGTGGGTTCTTTACCTTCCTCGGTGCCTTCGCGGTGAGCCAGATCCAGATGCAGCGACTCCTATCCGCTAGGTAAATAGGTTCATTTGATTTATCACTTAAAGACCATGGATTAAGACCGAGAAAAAAAAACTCGCAAACGCTTCGCCCATACATTACCTACAAAATTTGTAGGTAATGTATAAATACCGCAATATGGCAAAGTACATCTTTGTATGACTCATAAAGGCACTGGTAAGTATGAATTTTAGCATGATTATGTACAGTACATACGCAAATTATAGATTTTCGCTCACAGGTCCCTTAAAGCGGCTCAACTATCACTTTTCTTCAACACCGCAATTATAACATCCATGTTGTTAGCGGTGATGTTTTCGGCATTTGTTCTCTACACTTGGTTCGAAGGTTGCGATCCTGCGAATTCCGGTCGTATTGGCAAATTGGACCAGATAATGCCATACTTTGCTAAAATCCGTCTGTCGCAGATACCAGGACTCCTGGGCTTCTTTATCGCCAGTGTATTCAGCGCTTCTCTCAGCAGTATTTCCGCAGTGATGAATTCACTGGCGGCAATTGCTATATCCGACTATGTGAAACCGATTTATCGGAAATGCGGTTGGCAATTGACGGACTCGAAGATGGCGTCATTGGCCAAAATTCTGTGTTTTTTTATTGGTTTACTTTGCGTTATCATCGCTTATATGATCTCTGGTTACGGGAATTTGGTGCGCGCTACAATTGGAATCAACGGGGCGATCGCTGGACCACTCTTGGGCTTGTTCAGCCTTGGAATGTTCGTTGAGAGTGCCAACGAGATAGGCTCGGTGATCGGCACTCTTTTGGCCCTAATACTAACAACATGGATGGCCTTTGGAGAACCGAAACCTCCGACGAATCGACTTCCCGCTTCCATCGACGCGTGTTTAACGTATTCGCCTTATCTCGACGTCGGGAATGTCCAAGAAATTCTCGATTCCAGGTACCGCACCGTCAATCAGAAGTTCAATGCTCAAGAACTCGGTTGATTTCTGTTATTGTGTCATTTCAGGAATGCGGATGACTCGAGTTACTTCTATCTCTACCGAGTATCCTACATGCTGTACACTCCCTTGGGAACGGTTACCGCGGTACTCTGCGGATACGTCGCAAGCTACGTGGTTCACTGCTTCTCGAAGAATATCATCAAAGAACCGGATCCACATTTATTCACGCCGTTCGTAGCCGCTCGTATCATACGGCGACGCCAGATATTCTCTAAAACCACAACCAGTCAAGAGTTTGTAATCAAAGATAGAGAATCCGTTTTGACAGAAGTGGAGCACTGACAAAAAGCTTTCACCTTAGTCAAACATGCTTATTTATTCAGCAAATAAGATTCGTGCGGCTATGAAAATTTGTTAGACCGTCGGCCAAATATAATTCGGAATATGGAATATTTTTTCGGAAGAAAAATATGGAATATTTTTTCATCTAATCAGTACCGGAACCGTATAAATGTGCCAAAAATATTTTGATAGCCACCCATAAATGCTAATTCGAAATCGATTTATCATCTAATCTTAAGTAGTCACTATATGCGAAATGTGAATTGTTTAATGAAGCTATTATTTTTTTAAATTAAAAAACCCTACGAGCCTATGTAAAAGAACCAAAATATCTCGCACAATTTGAATTATCTCAACTCCTATCGCTTGTCGCAGCAGAATATAAGACCCAGGGATTGTACTAGCAATTGAATCATCAGTATAAAGAGAGAATAGGCAAGACGCGGCAGCAAATTACTCGGCAGCCTACACGCGTGTATAGAATCACGCGGATCTGACGGCTATATGTGGGTCACACGCAGTACAAGCAGAACTGATCCTTCGTTAATCAGTGCTATGTCTTAACAGACTGATTCCGTTCCGGTTACGAAATCCTCAGCAGCCACGAGGATGTAATTCAGCAACATGATGTTCAGTCAATGGTGGAATATTTAGTGATCAACATTTATGAATTATATATGGGCACTCTTAACAGCTTCAAAAAAGGAAAGATTAGTTGTACAGTGGGCTCATGTGAATTATTGTATACGAAGATCCGAATGTATCCGAACTAAATCTCGTTGCGTTCCACTGATTTTTTGCTAATGTTCTTCCGACGGCGAAATTAGTCATGTATAATAAGTTGTAGAAACGACCATGCAATAAATTATGAGTATTGTGAGAGTCGTAGGGGAAAAAATATATTTTATTTCAAAGATATTTTGGTATCAGGCATGATTTCTTATTATTTAAAGTTTCGGGAATGAGTTCGCTTCCGACGGTATTGGTTGGACGACATTACTTGGATCATTTGTACTCATTGTACAAATTATTGTGTCGTTAATAGAAATACCTAAGTAGTAAGAGTGTTAACAGCGTCCATTTTGCGGCGTCGTCGGATGCGAGCTGCCACCATTGGAGTGAATAAATCTGGATCTGCTTGCGTAATAGGGCTCTTGGAGAAGAATCTAACAACGATGCTCGCGATTGAGCCAACGAGCAATGTAGTTATCGCTCCCAAGGGATTGTACAGCATATAGGATACACGGTAGAGATAGAAGTATCCCGAGTCATCGGCGTTGCTGGAATTAAAATAAGAGAAATCCATCGAGTTACTTAGTGGTGGTCATGTCTTTTGATTGTTTAAACGTACCTAGAAGCGAAAAGATTTTCGTCAATTGAGCCGATTAGATAACTTGAGTTGGAACACTTATCAATGGAAACCGGAAGGCGATGCACCGCGGGTCTTGGCTCTCCAAAAGACATCCATCCTACTAACGCCAGACTTACAACAGTGCCGAGCACCGCTCCAATTTCGTTGGCAACCTCAACGAGCATTCCTAGGGTAAACAGCCCAAGAAGAGGTCCACCGATCGTTCCGCTTATTGCAATAGCAGCTTGACTCAAACTCCCAAAACCAGACGCTGCAAAAGCGATGGCCACGCACAATAATCCAATGACGACACCGAGAATCTTGCCGAAAGTGGCCGTTTTTGAGTCTGTCATTTCCCAACCGCATTTACGATAAATCGGTTTCACGTAATCGGCAATAGCGATTGCGGACAGCGAATTCAACATTGCCGAAATGGTGCTGAGAGCAGCGCTGAATATGCCAGCGATGAAGAAGCCCAGGAGTCCTGGTATCTGCGACAGACGGATTTTAGCAAAGTATGGCATTACCTGATCGACTGCAGAAATACTACCGGATGCGACGGGGTCACAGCCTTCGAACCAGGCGTAAACGACCAATCCTGACAACGCTATCGACAACATCATCAATACTAAGAGTGGCGTATTGAGAAAAAGCGACATTTGAGCTGCTTTAAGGGACCTGTAAGTCATAAATCTCAATTAATACGTATGGATACTGTACTTGATGTTTGGCCGATGACATAATGACAAGGTTTATCGACTACTGGTCGAGGTTTCGACCACAATTAAATTGCTTTTGCACTTTAACGGTGGTCCAACTATATATTTAAAGCAACCTCGTTATACTTATCACTGATATATCATTATCATTTCGAGGTTGATTTTCAAAATGATTTTTCCTTCTATCAAACCACTTAAATTTCAGTAATGGAATCAAGCTTTTTGGGTGGAAGTGTTTTGTGAATTAGTATTGTAAGTGCGGAAAGTAAGAGCGAGCTCCCTCACTGTATATATTTATCATTACCTAGCCGATAGAAGACGCTGAACTTGAATTTGGTTTACCGCGAATGAGCTGAGAAAGAAGAACACACCTCCAATCGTTAACGTCCACCAACTGTGTCGTACAGTCGGATCTGGATCGAAACTGCGATATCATGTGGAAAAGAAGCATCAGTATGGATATTCGTACATTTTGATATTACGTACATAAGTATAATGAATAGAGCGATTACTTGAATACGTTCAATCGATTACCCTCTCTGGCGATGCTGAAAATGGCAGAGATCCCTCCTTTAACGTCGTACCAGCCGAAGCCAATGATGCAAAATAGAGAGGCAAACATGAGAGTGCCTTGGAATACATCAGTAGCGAGAACTGCTTTGATTCCACCGATGCTCGAGTAGAAGGTGCAAATGAGACCTATGAGGAGTATGCTCGTCGTGGCGGAAATTCCGGAAGTCGCTTCGAGGGCTAGTGCCGGGGCGTAAAGTGCGACACCCGTGTACAAACCCGCTTGAAAGAAACTCGCTAAGCTCGCCGCCAATCGAGCCGTTGAACCAAAGCGTCTTTCAAGGTACTGCAAATAAGTCGACAAAATGCTTCATCATTGTTATCATTTATTATTATTATTATTATTATTATTATTATGTTTCGAAGCAACGGAATTTTCCAATGCCTCTGTATGGACAATTTTACCTCGTAAATGCTCATATTTTGAAGATTGTAAAAGACTGGAAGATAAATGAGGGCAGCGATTGGCGTAGCTATAATATAACCGATGTTAATAAGGGCAAACTGGCCCCCGTAGTTGTAGATCTCGCTGCTAACCCCCAGCATCGCAATCGCGGACATGAAGGCCACCATCACAGCCACCGAGAGCAGCGGAACGCTCATAGAGCGATTTGCCAAGAAATATTCCTGCGCAATTTATCACTCGTCAGTGTCATCGCTTTATCGTTAAAAATAGTCCACTTTGAGCTATCAAGCACACGATGCTAAGTGCATTTGATATTTCATACCTCTCCAGTTTTTTGTCGTCCACCACTGAATCGGTAATATATCCCAATCGATGTGGATATACATAAAACCGTAGCAATCACAAGATAGTCAAGCCATTGTAGTTCTTGTACAGTAGTTGTACCCTTTGTAACCTGTCATGTGTACAAATATTTTAAAGCTTTAGTTTTTTCCATCAGAACCGAGCGATCGATTCTACTAAAGGTCTTTATCTCTAGTGGTTGTCTCGATTTCCGGTGAATGGCAATACTTTTGACGATAGGCGACACAACTATCAATCGATGGGCAATATCTATACTTCAATCAACTAGAGAAGCTCGAATAATAATACAGTAGTAATGAGCAGAAATGAAAAAGAGGAAACAAGGATGCTAAGTAGAACTTTGCAACATTCCTTCTTCTTCATTATTCGTTACTTTTTACAGAGCTACCTCTATAAAAAGATCTACCGTTAATCCCTATTTCGGATAATTTGATGAACGTCGTAGAGTCTTGTGTCGTTTACATACTAAATTTGGGCTTTATATCTCAATTCTTGGAAAAGGTAATGCGATAAGGTTAGACTTTCGATAATCCAAAATTCTATAAAAATTTAATTTCTAACCGTTTGCCACTAATTTATATATTTATTATGGCTAAATATTTATCTGTTCCCATACTAAACTACATGTGAGTTCCATCACTCGGATAAGATTTTCAAGAAGTTAATGACGTGTCAATTTCCTCACGAAATTCAACATTCCACTAAATTGAAACCAATTAACCGATTCGAGTAAAATTTAAAACCAAGCAACAGCATCAAGTGACGATATATCTGTACGTCCGGCGAGTTCGATAGCGCCCATTTCGACAAAGACCCGCCAGTTCGACACGAGGGATATTCGGGCGCTGGGCAGCCAGAGAACATCTATACCGACCTTACTAAACTCACATATTTCCATTCAAATGACAAAATCCATTTGATTGTGAAAATTTTAATTCATCAAGAGCAGGCGATCGGTATAGATATGCTTGATGATTTACCAGCGACCGAATATCGCTCGTATCGAAATGGGTCTGCTTAGACAGATGGGTCGTGTAGAAGTTTGCCGTGGCAAACTTTGTCATGTCGGACTACGTGGAGCACGAGTTTTTCAAGACAAACATAGTATTGCTGTATCATGGACTGTTCATATTCGTACTATTTCCTCTTGTCCTGCGTTCTTGATGTTTACAATTCCATCGTGCGGATTAAACGCATGGAGTAAAAATATCAGTGTCGAACTGGGCGTGACAAATTAATGCGCGTAGAGATGGTTTCCGTAGAACTGGCCCGCTGCCGAATTAAAAATGCTACGACATCTTATTATTATTCCATATATTTAATCGAAAATAGCAACAATTTGGAAGTGTCGGTGTTTCATGTGCGTTTCAATTTCCCAATACAAACTCACATATATGTAAACGCACATATATACAAACGGGCGTTTGTTCTAGAACACTTGTTAAACCACTCGGTGTGTCTTGAAATTAAAATCTTCAAAATTTTTGCATCTCATATAATCCAAATTTCCTCCATGCGAAAACAAAAAGGAACTATATTATAATAAGATAGCATTTGATAAATAATGTTGGGGTACCGATAGATCTGACGTTTGAAATCGAAGTAGAGATACTTGAATAAACTTGTCCCAAATATTTTCAAGTTACGGTAACAACTATCTACGTTTTGATAACGATATAAGTATCAATTACGGGTTTTTGAAACCTAAGATAGAAGCAGTTCAAGTCTCGGTAGTATAATCAAAAATCAAATTTTTTTTAGTTATATCAATCTATTATAGCCATTGTAGTGTCTACTTAATTAAATTTTCACTGTACTTACATGCATATTGCTTGAATGGCAATACAACACGATTCAATTCTGTCGGACAGCTTGGAGATTTTTATCCGATTGCAACGGTTACGAAATTATTTATACCGCAATCGCACTCGTCAATGAATCAAAGATTTCCCTCGACATTATTACGGATTTCGTAATTATAGCGCGTGGTGCATTGCTTAGACCGTTTCGGGTACGTCTGGTCGCTGTGTCGAACCCAGATTGAATGGAAATGCGATAACGGCTCTAGCGGCTCTCAACCTTTGTTGCGTTTCTGCGTTGATATTGAATTCGCTATTCCCACTGATGTTCGGAGATCCTCGTGTAGCGGAGGCACGAGAAGGTGTGCGGTCGTTGCCAACGAAAAGCTTGTTTTTTCAAGGTATTTCAGCGGATATTAAAACGGATTACAAGTAAGCTTCTTCAAACAGCGCAATTTTCGTAGCCTGTGCGCGACAATTTGTGGCAAAATAAAGTGCTAAGAATAAACGCGGCGACGCGATGTCCCGGTGTATCAAAGCTAAACATACGAAACGGGGAACTTACGAATGCTGAACATACTAATAATTTTTATTTATTCATTTCTGTCTGTTCAATTTATCGCGATATGAAGATCGGAGAAGTTGAGTTCATATATGCATTCGGCAAGTTATACGTCGCAGGAGATGCGAAAATGTCTTATCGTTTCTGGTAGTTGAATGTAGTTCCATTCACCTGTTATAAAGGATTCACTAGAGTTGATAACAGTGGTGATTTGGCCTGTCAATAATGTGCTCTTAGCACGACAGGTTAAACTTGATTGTTTTAGTAATCTTTTATCAGTATGCAATTGACCTGCCTACCAAGGCATGTCTTCCTTCTCCGATAATATTCATATGTATAGCATCCGTTTGACGATTGTTAGATAAGAGATATAATGACTTTTACGCTCGGCACAAACTGGAGCGGATTGTCTGCTGTTTTATTTCATGTTCTTATTGACGTTGGTTACCACTGAGGTCTCGTATTCCACTGTCACTACATTTGACTTGCTTAAGAAATAATTCTCATTCAACTTGAAAACTAACATTAATTCGTGTGAGTATTGCAGGTTTGAATCAGATCGAAACCTAATACTGGTAATTACTTTTTTCTACTGATTTGGCGGAGAGTCACACGCAGATGAAAATCGGACAGCTTCCTGTTTATTGAGCCCGATTATCAGCGATGCGAAGTTCTGATCAAGATTAAATGGACCAAACTGAAAGATGGATACACGAGTATCGATTCAATATCAGGACGAGTGTTTTGTTTTGCGGAGTTGTGACGTGTACGTGTCAAAGCAGTATCACGCCGAACAGATAAATTGGGAATTTCTTATAATTCAATGGTAAAGAAAAGAATATAGCTAAAATATGGTTTTGAAGCCAATAGTGGGTATAGTGTACGCGGGGTCGTTGACGCGAAAACAGCGTTGCAATAAGTACGCGACTACGTGTCGAACAATTTGAACCTTCTTCAGAATTTTATTCGAGCTCTGATATATAACATCTCGGACGATATCTGATCAACTTATCTTGAGTGAATGCAACTGGATGTTTCTCGACTCAAGAAAACAATGATTTATAATTAAAAGTAGAAATTTGTTCAATTGCTGTTCGACGTGTGTTCAAATTCTCTATATTTACTATTTAAGCCCTCTTACAATATCTCCGGATGGCACTTGAAAAAGACTCGAATATTATGGGCTGTGCTCGAGGAAACTTGATGAGACATTTAAGAAAAAAAAAAAAATTAACCCTCCATTTTCTTAAATAACCTCTTTAAGACCAGGTACCGAATAAATCAAATTCCAAGTAGGTCGAACCGACCGGTGGATGGACAGTCAAGCAGACGAAAACACCCAGTGAATGGACGCTTTTTATGCACGTGCTCTTAGAGGCAGTGTCCATTCACTAGTTCGTTCACTCTACCAAATTTGACCCTCTATTTGAATCGAATTTTCGTTGGGCATGTTGTACCAACAACACGATCACGATGTACGTAAAATTATTTTCATCAAAGGGGCGGTAATGCCTAAAAAAATGTTTGTTCGATTTGATTTAGTAACGACTTGAAATGAAATTTTATTGCTTCTTGGTATTTAGCGAAGTCTTCACACAGCCGTAATTAATGAAGATAACTTGACTGCGCTTAAGATAACACATCATCATCTGATTTGTGCCAAATCCATACCGAGGTTACCGGTATTGTCGAACATTACATAATGTAAGTAATAAACTAATGCTTCTCTGCAATGACACGTAATACAACAGTAAAACATGTTGTTGTGCCTTGATACGAGCGAGGTATTTAACATTGCTTCGTAAAATTAGCAATGATGTTATACGAAACGTTGAGGAAGTGAGGTTAACAGTGAACAATGTGCCCTGTTCATATCACGAGCTGTAGATATTGACCGCTCAAAGCAGGGAACGTGCGCCGATATATCGATCTCTCACTGATTGGCTATCGAGAGACTGTTTACTCAAATTTTTTTATATGTTACGGCAAAATAATAGTAATTTGTCAATAAAATGTGCTGATCGCCGAAAATATGTGAAATAATAAAAGTGTAAATTGTGTATGCTCAAATAGAAAGTTGAATCATTAACACAGATCAAGTATAAATAATGTAGTATTTTTAATTAATTGGTTTCTCTCCTTATGCCTCCTTCGGACTTGTACGTTATTGCCGCTCTCCCCCACGTAGTCCTAGTGTTGTCCGCAGCCACTCATTCTGTATCGCATTTGCTCGCATTTCCACAGCGAAAGTGCGGAATACCTGGCCGATACCTGGACGGCTTTATTTTAACTGATTTTCCACTGTATGAGGATACATTAGAAACTCAGAAAAACTACCTCCCTCTCAGCGGTTGGCGCGCAAACCAGTGCCCGGCTAAGCGGTCCGCAACCATCCAAGTTATCGCTGCAAATAATGCTGCTTAACTCTGGGGACCGCCAAAGCCACACACCGACCGCGCGTCCACTGCTGTCGGTGCTATCTAAACAATCTAGTACCTATCTATATTTGTGAAATTTAAGAGAATTTATTACAAGTTATTTCGTCAATTTATTTGGCCGAGGCTTATGTAACATTATAACGATAATTGTCTAAAAGCACAAAATATAGGTGTATTTTTGCCCCAAAATAATTTCTGTTGCACAAATACTTTTGCATATATTTATGCAAACTTGTATCAATTTCTGTGTACCGAGAGATTCAAATATTTGTATAGTTAATACTCCTCTGTTGAATTAACTCTCAAAAAATTGAAATGAAATATGTTTGTAAGGTACATGTATAACTTTCTGCTGGTTTGATTTTATGAATTATAAATACAATTTATACATATTGTCCAGATATTTGACATATATCTGTCATAATATTATTGCAAACATATACGCAAAATATGCAACTTGCTGATATCTGTATATTTGATATTTGATATTTGATATAAATATTCTTCGATGCGGGACACACTGATCGCAAAGTCAGGCCGTTAGCATATTTGTTTATGCTAGTATTCAACTTTGAAAATTCAGTGATGAGTTCATCATAACTTATTGTAATCATAGAAATTCATCGTTTTTCACCACATAAATTGGATTGCGTATGACTTTGTTGGTATTCTCACGTCGTCGTCGAATACGATTGGCCAAAAACGGTGTGAATAGATGTGCATCCGGGGGCACGAAGGGTTCCTTTGTGAAGAGTCGATCGACGCGGCTCGCAATGTAACCAAAGATCATTGTCGTTGCAAATCCCAATGGGGTATACCACATGTAGGATATGCGATACAGGTAGAAGTAATCTGAGTTGTCCACGGTCCTAAAATTACAACAGCCGATAATTGATCCGTCCGCATTTATCGATCAAATATTTCGATAAAAATTGACGTAAAATTAAGCTCAAATTAATATAACTAATAACTTGATGCCGAAAAAATTCAAAGAAAAATTTTATCATATAATCTATCGTATAATTGATTTGAACGAATTAAACTGGATTCTGCGACTTAATATTTAAATATATAATTAATCTATTCAATCAAATATTTAGTTTCTTTTACGAAATATTTTATTAGTTAAAAAAATTTCAACCAACTCCAAGTATAGCTGGGTAACAATAATTTTTATTACCCAGTATTTTATTAGCGTAAACGTAAATGCTAAAAATCATAATAGTAACGTACCCAGAATCAATAAGTTGATATACCGTCTTGTTGATAATAGGCGTTGAATTGAAGCAATTGTCGATAGAAACTGGAAGCTCGGGTACCGAAGGTTTTGGTTGTCCAAAAGACATCCAGCTGGAAAAGACCAAGCTGAGTAGTGCGCCAATTACAGCTCCTTTTTCGTTGGCGGCCTCGACGAACAATCCGAGGGTGAAAAGTCCGAGGACAGGACCACCGACCGATCCTTTGATCGCATACGCTGCCTGCAGTAAAGTTCCAAGTCGCGAGCTCAGAAAAGCGATTGCTATGCACAATACTCCGTTAACGGCACAAAGGATCTTGCCGAAAAATAGTGCTTTTCTATCGGTTAATTCAGTACCGAATTTACGGTACAAGGGTTTTATGTAATCGGCGATGGCGATGACCGCGAGAGAATTAAGTACAGCCGAGAGGGTGCTTAGTCCAGCGCTGAATATACCCGCGATGAATAAACCCGCGAGTCCTGGTATTTTCGTCAGTCTTATTTTCGCGAAGTGCGGCATCACCTGGTCGACGGAAGCTATCCGACCGGAAGAGACCGGATCGCAACCGGCAAACCACGCGTAAAGAACCACCCCCGAGAACGAAAGTACGAGTGACGTCATACCTAACATCGGAGCATTTACGTAAAGAGCTAATTGTGCCGACCTGAGATTCCTGCGCATAACAATCGATAATTCACCGTTAGTCAACATATGCCTTTCTTATATTACTCGAGTTAAATGTATAGCTCAATGCGTTATGTCTTAAACTGGCATATTTAAAAAAGTTGCCACGTTGCCCGTGTAATCGCAACACTCGACTTTCTCATCGGACTTATTCTTACTGGCATTAAGTATTTACTGTGAATTTACCGGAGCATCGTTTCACAAATCTTATGTCAGTGACTAAAAAAACAAAGCCTTTGCTACATACTGAATAACTCGTTGTTCATAGCTCATTTGCAAATAATTCCATCTGTATGTATTAGACCGTAGCGGAATAACTTATATATTAGCTTGGGGTTCGGGAATAAATAAAAATGATTATTTAATTTTTTTTCCTATCTTAGGTAGGTATAATGTGACAGAAGGAGTGAAGATTTGGATTGAATTTAAATACCAAGACCGGGATATGATTGCCAAAGTCCCACACCAAACTTCATTGAGACCCACAGATTTTCCCAAAAGTTCTTGCACTTTCGAACGCTAGACGCCACACGCACATCGGCGCGGCTAGAAGAAATGCTATATTCATGAAAATCAAAATCGGTCTATAAGATAGATATTGCGAGGGAATAAAGGCGTGGGATCTCTGTAGCGATGAACAGAATTGTACGAGAAAGAAATAAGATTGCCTTCGGAGCTGAGGCTGCGACAACCTTGAACTGGGTACAGATGCGTGTTATACAACTTTTTCGAGTCACATTATTTCATGTAGATTTGGAAAAAAATTTTTAACTATGGAAGAGTCAAGACAATAATTCGAGTAATTTTTAAGGCGTCTTACTCGTAACTATCATTGCAATAAGAGAGGCAATTGAAATTTTAGTCAAAAGAAATATCGATTTGCATTTTACAATGTATTCTGTGTGAAAAATTTATTTGTCTTTTATGTAGAAAATTTCGTTTACGGTAAAGAGGAATCGGGAATATAATGGGATTATGCGGAATCACCTGACTTACTTGGCTGACAGAAGTCGCTGCATAAAAATCTGGCTTATACCATATTCCGAGACGAAGATACAGATACCGCCTATAATTACCGACCAGAATGTGAGTCGTGCAGTTGGATCTAAATCAAGACTGTAATATTTTCAAGCAATTGTTGTTTTTTCAGTACCTTTAAAGTTCATTATATAATATTAATGATAAATAAAGGGCTGTGTGTAATACTTGAAAAACTCCAAGCGATGACCCTTGGCGGCGATGTTCCAAACTTCTGGGAGTCCTCCCTCGATATCATAGCAGCCTACGCCAATGACGGAAAATACCGAGGCGAGCATTAGAATACCCTGAAATACATCGGTAGCGAGAACAGCTTTGATTCCACCTACCCCCGAGTAAAATGTGCATATAAGACCTATGAGGAGTATGCTCATTGTACTCGACAGTCCCGTTGTTGCCTCGAGAGCCAGTGCCGGAGCATACACAATTATACCCATACTCAGACACATTTGAAAGAAATTTGCTATACTCGCGACCAGTGCTGCTGCCCTTCCAAATCTCTTTTCCAGATACTGCAACAATCCGAATTTCAACAAAAACCGTCATTTCTCATTCGATATCCGATATTTCAATTCCGATATCGCCTCTATTTCCATACATACACGTAATTACCTCGTAAATGCTCATGTTCTGAAGATTATAGAAGACCGGAAGATACAAATGAGCAGTGATCGGCGTGGCTAGAAGAAATGCTATATTCATTATGACGATTTGGGTTCCGTACGTGTAAATTTCTCCGGTCGAACCGAGCAGTGCTATCGCCGATAGAAAAGCGACCACCATTGCAGTTGCTATCATTGGCACGCTCATCGAGTGATTGGCCGAGAAGTACTCCTATTTATGAAATAAAATTGATTATCACCAGTTGATTTCATGCTTCAAACCTCGCATAATTAATCTCGATTGGCTTTTCAGTATTATCGTCATTATATTTTATTTTCACTTTTACGGATTATACATTTTCGTTTCTCAACTGTTTTCGGCATTTGTCGTGCGACAAATTTCCTAGATTTTACATCAATTTTATTTAGTACCTCTGCTGTTTTCTGACGCCCACCGCTAAATCGATAATAAATCCCGATTAATGCGGAAATTAGTAGTACAACACCGATGGCGGCGTAATCGAGCCATTGTAGCGATGCTTCAATCTCTTCAGAGACCTTAAATTTCAATAGAAATTGCCTTTTACAAATACCATAACTCGTATTATTATTATTATTATTATTGCAATGTCAAAAAGAGCCTTGAGTGAACTGTGGAATAAGAGCTCGTAACACACGTGGAGAGTGCGTACCGCGGCTCTTTCTTTGAACCGCAGTTATTATCTCAAGGGCGTCTCTTGCTGTTATCTCATATTCACTCAGGTGCTACTTACATCCATCCTTGCTAAACTTCAGAGACGTACACTTTGATTTTCTTATATACAGCTCCGTGGACAAAAAAAATATTACCACTCGAGAATAAAGTTCTGGTAGCACTCGCGGTTTAATTACATGCTTGGAGTAATCTGGCATGTGGTATCCAAAAGTTGGACAAATGAAGGATTATATTTCTGTAAAATCGCAACTTTCAAGTATCGGTATATAAAAATTTATGATCCGTCGTAGGCAGTTACTTGAATTCGAATTAACTTTATACCGAATGGAAATATACAAATTGTCGTGTAGATATCTCGTGTTATTATATAATTAAAAAAATTTCCATCCGCTGAATTGTGCGACTTCATTTTTGGCAATGTGTTGTTTGTACGGCCGAATGCCACCAAGTACTTGTCTTGGGACCGTTCCGCCAAAACCTGAAGAACCCAAATCCGCAATGAGCTTATGCTATAACACACACACACACACGTACACATATTCGAGCTTCTGCATAGTGTCTACAACAGAATACAGTTCAGTTCAATGATATAGAGAGACAAAGGAAACAGAACATTTCCGGAGTAACAAAGATAAGTAATTAACGCATGAATCTCATTGCCAAAAGTGCAGTCGCACCACAAGATCCCTATATAATGATACACGAACAAAAGTATGTTTCCACGAACAACGAATCATTGAGATAAAGAATAGCCCAAAGTGATCGTGACATTCCCGATGATTATTCATTATGAAATATTCATAATTGACATATTTTTTGGTCCCATAGGGTAATTTAACACACTGGTAATAACGCATGCACGACAGGCTAAAACTTACAATTTTCTTGATACCGAGTTATTTCAAATATTACCGACGCTAAGTAAGATTCCTGTATCTTAAAACAATTACACTTTCCAGAATGCACTTTGTACACAAGTTCAACACTTTTTTTCACCAACTTATATATTAAATGCTCTCTCTCTCTCTCTCTTATATGTATTTTAGACTTTGTAACCGTTCTGCGAAATCGTGAAAACTTTGTACTGTCACTTAGCGCTCACCGGAGCGTGTGCCGTGGAAGTCGTCGTCGTGACGTCTGAATATAAGAACGGCGGAACTCGCGTTATTTTTTTATGATTTAATCCTCTGTTCTCGTTAGGCCTTCGCCGTATGACCTATTCCTATGGATATCATATCACCGGAAAGTTTACCGACACAATTCTCATCGACAAACCGAATATTTCGCATCGCAATTGACGTCCTGCCAATGAGCCTCTCGATTATATAGAAATATGTATTGGCATTCACTTCCTACTTTCCTGCAACCGATGAAAGTCACGTGAGCACCTAGAAATACGGGTGCTCCCACTTTCTCGCTTCTGGCAGCACTGCATTACAAGAGTAGCACTTTTGCTTTCAAATCAAGACTTTGAAGCTAAGAGATAGCAAAATGAACTAACATCCGTGGAAAGAGCCTCTACTGCGACTCCTTTCGAACACACATATCGAGTATGTGGCGCTACGCCTAGAGTTACTTGAAAGTAACACGCGGTGCGCAAAGCGAGTGTCGTCAAACGGCTTTCAGGAGAAATCGTCTCATCACCATTACAACACTGAATTTCGCAATAAAATGCTTAACGAGGATCGTGATAAGTAACATTAATTATTGATATCGTTGTAAGTCGATAAGAATATTAATTTTTCAATAATTATTTGCTCACTCAATTTATTCATTATTGATTCACACCTCCGACGATTCATTTCGAAATACAATTCTTCCAGCATTTTGTGCATATTATACATGTTCTCTAGTATTTCGTAAAAAGTTTTCACTACCGGACATTGAAACGACATCTGCCTCGTTGTCTGATACGAGCGGTCAATATCAGAGTGAATAAATCTGGATTTAGTTGGTGATTTTTTACATTTTTTTACATTGTTGCATCGTGAATGATGCATTCTGAAATTTGGGTAGCCATCTACCCAAATACTATAACCAAAATTGCTAAATTGCTAAATTCAAATAATCGCGCCTTGTCAAATATTTATTATGTCAAATTATTATACTCACTGCCATATCGGAAAAATAATCTCATTTTTTATTTGATATCAATATAGGTACACATATGAATCCAAGCAAAGCGTATCTCGCAGTCTTAACAAACAGCTATTTGGCATGGACACCAATGCTGGGTTGATTTGCTTATGAAAATGAATTATTTGTTAACCGGTAGAATTCACTAAGCTGTCGCGGCAAATGTAACGGCCTTGTGAGGAAATGTAACATTGGAAATAAAGTTTCCCGTTACAGTAAGAAAATTAGACATCGATATATTTGTGAATATCTTGTCCTGTGGTAGCGAGTGCCTTGCCGTAGTAGCAACTCAAAGACACTTGTTTTCAAGTTCAACGACTTTTCTCTCAAATTATTCAAATTATTTGTTGCCATCCGACATGTGTCCTTATTCCGGTTGATTAAATTCATACTTCCTTATCTCAAGCATTGGGGTAGCAGCAGTTTTACTGGTTTCATTGCCGATAAAAGTACCTCGCAGTTCTCGTCGGCGTCGAATACGGTCACACAACATTGGCGTAAATAGATTTGGATCCGGCGATGCGTAAGGCTGCTTCGCAAAGTGCTGATCGACGAGGCTCGCGATGTACCCGAAAATCATTGTCGTTGTGAATCCGATGGGGGTATACCACATGTGGGATATACGATAGAGATAGAAGTAATCCGAGTTGTCGACATTTCTGAAATAGTCAAAGGTATTCAGTACTGTGACTAATAACTATTTCATTTTCTTTTCGTCAACAATGACGGATACTTCAATTTTTTTATTCTCATTATTGGACATTTTTACAAGAGATTTTCCGTTATTATTCTACCATTAAAGTATTCCAATTATTCAGAATAATAAGATAATGGTAACGTACCGAAATTGATCGTCGACTTCACGGTAAGAGGTAGCATTGAAAACAGTTGAATTGAGACATTTCTCGAGGGACACTGGAAGCTCGTGCATCGGAGGTTTTGGCTGTCCGAAAGACATCCAAACGCACAGTATTATACTCGTAAAAACGCCAATTACGCTCCCTCTCTCGTTGGCAGATTCAACGAAAAGTCCAAGACTAAAGAGGCCGAGAATGGGCCCACCCATAGATCCCCTAATCGCATAAACTGCTTGCAACAAGGTCCCTAGTCGTGAGCTCAAGAAAGCGATTCCCACGCACAATATTCCATTACAGACGCACAGAGTTTTAGCGACAAACATCTCTTTTGAACCCGTCAATTCATGGCCGAATTTGCGGTACAACGGTTTTATATAATCAGCAACGGCAACCGCTGCAAGAGAGTTGAGTATAGCCGAGAGTGTGCTAAGCCCAGCGCTAAATATCCCGACTATAAAGATACCCGCCAGTCCAGGTATTTTGGATAGTCTTATTTTAGCGAAATATGGCATCACTTGATCATAGGAGGCTATCAGACCGGAAGCCACTGGATCACAACCTTCAAACCAGGCATAGAGAACCAGCCCCGAGAAACTTAGTCCCAGCGACACGATAACTAACATCCCGGTGTTGACGTATAGAGCTAGTTGAGCCGACCTGAGATTCCTGTCAATTGTAATTCATCTTTTAATCAATCAATATATCCCTTATATTCCTCAATCTCTTGATTATTTAAATACAAAAAGTCTGAAAGACGTTTCTGAGATCCCGTGAGATAAAAACTTGTCCGTCATGGAGAGGCAGTAGATCTACGAACATCAGTCGACGGGGACTCGATCTACGAGGATTATTATATATGCCAGATGCACTCGGACATTTTTTTTCCAAAATCTATAAAAAGTTTTCCCGAAGCTACAAATTTCTAATACAAAGTCCAAAATTCATATTCTCTCTTGTAGATAAAATCTTCGACTTTTTATCGAAAATCTATTACCATCGAAAAATACTTATCGTAGACTCCGGGTGAACTACATTTTTTTTTCACATCTTATATCTATAATAATCTTATAGAGTCAGCGTAGACGGATTTTCCTAAGCCTACTGTCGCTCTATAATAGACGAGCTTTTTTTACGCGGGCTTAAAAGACCCGGTGTTTCCGGTTCTCTCAGCAAGACGATTTTTTTTTTTTAAATATATTTTTATTTAATTACGTCAGCATCAAATTTTAATCTCGAAGTAACTACACTTACTTAGCTGATAGAAGTCGTTGCATAAAAACCTGGCTTATGGCATAGTCTGAGAGAAAGATGCCTATACCACCCATAGCTACTGACCAGAAAGTCGTGCGTACAGTTGGATCTAATGAAAGGCTGAAATATGTCCAAGATAATGTTTATATTAGTCCTAAAGCTTACCCAGATGTTTTATGACGGAATGCAAATTTAAAGTTGATACTTGAAAAGTTCTATTCGATCGCCTTCGGCGGCAATGTTGAAAACTTGTGAGATTCCTCCCTCAATGTCGTAGCAACCCGTGCCAATGATGCAAACCAGAGAGATAACAATGAGAACGCCCTGAAATACATCGGTGGCGAGAACCGCTTTGATACCACCTATGGTTGAGTAGAATGTGCAGATAAGACCTATAAGTATTACGCTCATCGTACTGGACAACCCTGTTGTTGCCTCGAGCGCGAGTGCAGGAGCGTACAGAACTACACCCATGCTCAGGCACATTTGAAGAAAATTCCCGATGCTAGCCGCAAGTGCGGCTATCACGCCAAATCTTCTCTCCAAATACTGCGAAAATCGATAATCAAGTTCGTTATTTATCGTTATATCTACGTTAGTAAATTCAACATGTTCCAAGGGGGCTGAGTACTTTAAAAGAAGTCATAAAAAAAAAACGAGTGCAGATGATAATCTTGGTTTAAAAAGTCGGAAAATTTAACCTCATTAAGTCTACATACCATCCGTTATATTTCGCAAGACATGAAGTGCACCAAAATAGTGTGAGGTAAAGAGTGTCTTTTTTTAACCTGTCGTCACTTTCAGGCGAAATCGGTGAACACATTTTATCGTTCACAATGTCTTATTTCGAAATTTTTGTCTCAGGCTATTTTGAAAAAGCTGTGATTTGAAATCTGCAAATAAATCATTCTTTATTGAATACTCACGAAATATTTAGTTGAGCTAATTTCAATTTCCATTCTATCCAGGATTGGTACATTCATATTGGAATGCACTTTTCCACTGTCAAAAAAAAATTACTCCTAACCTCACACCATTTTGGTGCAGTGTATATCTTTACAAAATTGCAGAATTATAATGCGTGTTATGTACTTAATGACGTTTGAATGGACATTTTTTCTTTCAGGTTATTCGGTCCCCTTAATTTCTTCAACGCTAAAACTTACCTCGTAAACGCTCATGCTTTGAAGATGATAAAAAACTGGAAGATATAAATGAGCAGTAATCGGCGTTCCTATAATGAATCCTAGATTGATGATAGTAATTTGGCTGCCATATATGTAAACTTCTCCGCTAGCTCCAAGCAGCGCAATCGCCGATACGAAGGCGACCATCAGTGCAGTCGCCAACAGTGGGACACTCATCGAATGATCGGCCGTGAAATACTCCTGTTTATCGATTTTAATACTGTATTCCAATTTTATTTAATAATGCAGACATAGAATTCTCAATCTCCATGAGCATATAAATATAAAGGCAATTATGATGTTGTTCCACCAAAATTATTCAAAACATGAAGGAAAACGGTTTAGAAAAAAAGGTACGTCTATACGTGTGTACGTGTGTGTTTGTGTGCAGGGCTCCGAACTTTCAATCGCCTTATATAACTTCAAGAATCGTTTAACCGATTGAGTTGAAATATACCATGCAAGTGATGGGGCAGCTCGTCTTCGAGTATTACGTTTTTTTTGCCTAAAATCAAGTAATTTTGATTTTATAGCTTCTTGATTTTTTTAATTTTTAATTTTTAATTTTTTAAAAGGACGTGCGCGCCCTGATGTCTGGGAAATTGGCCATATTTTGCTCAATAATTCTTCATAAGAGTGCAGGTACTCCTAGTATTGTTTGGAATTAAATTCAACCGACATCAGGAAACATGAGAAATGAGAAATTCGCATCTTATATACGAAATCAGTATTATTCGGCAATAATAGGTACACAGTTTCGGCATATGCGTTATGTGGTTCGGGTCTGCCGGAATTCTTACTTTTATTTTTAAAAAGTTGCAAAGTAGAACTTGGCGACCTGCTTGATCTCTGGTTTTTTTAAAATAAAGCTATCTCTATGAGGTAACCAAAATCGATTGACATACTTTCTTACGGACGTAGCTTTGTAAAAAACAATAAGGAATCAATTTACATACAAAGTTCTACATTGTTTATCTTAGCTACGAAATGAATATTACCTTTTGAAGTAATTTCGGCTTTGGTTCTGCGATCAATGTGCCGAAATTCTATTTATTCTCATATTCACTTACCTCTGTAGTTTTTTGCCGGCCACCGCTGAATCGATAATACACCCCGATCAATGCCGAAATGAGCAGAACTACACCGATCGCCACGTAATCGGGCCATTGCAGCGATGCACTGAATTTCTCGGTGACCTTGAGTGTGTTTATCGACATTTTTTTACATTGTACGCCTTAAATCGTTATCTCCATAGGTCCAATTATCTCTAGAGTCACTTGCGGTCATTTAATATCAACTCAAGTTGTACTCACATCCATTTTCACTGAATTAAAAAGCTACAGAATTTATGTCTGTAATAAATTCCACCGATGAAAACTTCTGAGTATACATTAAAACGCTTCAGCACGATGTTGTAGCTGCACTCCCGATTGAAAAACGGGTTCACGTCTATATTGTCCGAAGATAATCAATCAAACAATCTTATCTATTGTGAAATGCGATCAAACGTGTGTATATATATATAAAATGCCCCGGTTGAAAAGATTAAAAGTAGTAGCGATACTTCACGTCAGAGTCAGTTGTTATTGTATAGATTAGATTTTATGCGCGAAAAATTGGGCCCATGCCCTCCGCTCTATATTATCTATTATAAAGTATCATATGTTAAAGGTAGAAACCATTAATAAAATAAGCAATATCATAATCCACGTAGAGTTTTGAAATTTTTGAACGCAACATTTTACATTATCATCATTGTACTTCGCTTGATCGACCGATTTTCTTAAATTCTGTTACGAGATTATAGAATGGTAATTTGTTCAGTCGCGTCAACGTTCATATAATGAGATACAACAATGCTTACTTCATTAATAGCCAAGGGCTTTAACAGGAATCATTACCGTCCTTTGCATAATTACGCAATGAGAGCCTGTAACGGTAGACGTATTATTTGTGACCAAACAAACGATGCATATATTACTCTTCCTTATGTCAATCTATATCTAATTACTAAGGGAAATTTCTTTACACGCAACAAAAAAAAAATTTACATTGAATGTGTAATAATGTTTAGAATGCCTCTTTTTGTAAGAAATAATGTTGACAACCCTCAGTAATACCATTGTTAGCCATCACCACCGTCATTTGAAAGCAATAGGTGCGGCCGCAAATGGAACAAATTGATGGCCACATACGTTACCGAGATGGTCACAAACGGTACTTGTACCTTATTGATATGCGCTGGCTGTCTAATTAGTGGGCTCGTGTGTTGGTACGTAGGATAACATGATCATGATAATGCGGCACGTATATTCTATATTTAACGTATTGCAGTGGCGACAATGTCCACTCATATTCAGTAATTTTTGCGCTTATGATAACGGGTGATTGCCCTGATTCCGGCGTTAACCGGAAGTCTAGACAGGGAAGCTCAATTATATTCTTTCTTTACTACGTCATAAATACGTTTTTGTATCTCGTAGCTTTGGATTTTCTTGACTGAAAATAGTGAAAACCGATAATGGATTATACGATTTTCTTATCGTGACTCTTTTATATTGTTTATAGTATCATTATGTTACATCCGATGGAGATTATGAGAAATCATATTTACTAAACAATTCGAATTCCAAAAAAACATTTATCCCTTTCGAAGGGTTATTACTGACACTTTATCTTAAAACTTTCGATATATTCTGTTGATTAAAAAAATGTGCCATTTCATTGGTGTTGTCTACATAAATGTGGCTCAGAGTAAACCCAACCCAATCTTCTCACTTTCGTGAAAATCTGTAGGTGAAAAATAATGTTATGAATTGCTAGCTGTCCCTCTCAAATTGCTTCATCACAAATGGAAGATAACGATAAACTTGGGGTTCCCGCTCAAAAATTTTTGTTTTACCGAGTGATGGCATTTATCTCTATCGCAATAAGTGCGAAAGATAGTGCCCACGGTGATTACACTGGAGCAAGACAGCAATAGAAATTTCTATCATATCGCGTTGAGAAGATTGTAAAATCTTGAGGTCTAAAAAAATAGGCCTGAGTCTGATGATTTTCTTTAGTATTATCTATTTAATGATAATACATTGTTGACGTGAGTCTTCTTCAATTCGCCAATCGAACTTCTCTTTTTACGGCTCGTAATTTTCATAGTTTCAAAAACTTAATAAAGGTATGCGCACATGAAATTACTGTAAGCTTTGTCGAAATTACAAGTGTATGGTACAAATAGATTAGTTCGTAACCATTCGTTCAAATAATAATAATAATAATAATAATAATAATAAAATTGAAGAAAAAAAATTATACCGAAAAATGATCTATTTTCTGTTCCAAGCTTTTAATTTCCACTAGTGGAACCCGGAAATCTACACCGTAGTGCGGCGGTTTTCTTTCGCTTCGTTGAGATCATCACTCAATTATTCCATCCCTATCTCACTAACGGTGACTCCGCCTCCCCTTAAATTCTGCATTCATCCCCGCGTATCATCATAATATTATCTAATGCATGTGAGTATTCAATTCTTTCACTAAATCGAAATGAAAATTTTCTATGGTTTATCATTGTTCCGTGGCCAATTCTGTCGTATTTAATACAAAGACTTGACTGGTGGTAGTTTTAACGGTGTCTTCACGTCGTCTTCTTATACGAGCGGCCAACATCGGCGTGAACAAGTCTGGATCCGATTCTACGATGGGAGTCTTCGAGAAGCGTCGAAAAATCACGCTCGCAATATAACCGCAGAGCATTGTCACCCCGAATCCCATAGGAGTGTACCACATATAGGAGATACGGTATAGATAGAAGTAATCACTAGGGTCCGCGTTTCTGCAATCACAAGAATAAAAATTAAATTACTGTGGGCCTAGTTTTGGTCACGCATATCGCATATTATATTACCATCATAGATACGCGGTTTCCAACAACTTTATTAGCTGTCATGACCTATATAACTGCGAGAAAAGTACGTACGAGCTTCTTATTTTGCTTATGTTGTTTATTTTATTTATATCAAGATTATACAACAACAACAACAACGACAACGACAACGACAAAAGCTCATTGAAGCCGGATTTTATTCGTCTATTTCAGTTAAAAATTTATATTCGCAGTTGTAATTTACACTTAATAAATTGCGATTCACTATCATCTAGTGAATAAACGTATAATAAGCTTGTTTTGCTATTCGTCGATATTTCATTATTAAGAAGTCTTGGTTCGTGCGATAAGTAATCGAAATTACAAAGTAACCTAATTTCGTTAATCATATTATGAACACTGTAATTTTGGGAAAATACTTAATCGCTGAGTAAATTCTTATTAACCTAATCAATTGCATATGTCTTATTGTCAAGCTTTTGAATCTTCCAATACTCAAAAATGAATAAAGTCCTATGATTTCGAAGGTTTATAATTTTATTGAGTGCTTTTATCGAATAACCCCAGTGGATGTGTAGGTTGCGAAATTCAATTTAAAATTTTTCGATTAAAAATGTCATAAATATATTGGTTTTTCAATGATGGAGAGTAAAAATCACTCGGTAATATGAGCTTAATTTGTATTATTTTTGTGACGGAAATTATATTTATTATCAATTGAAAGGACTGTTTGAGAATGACCGAAAGTTGTTGATTCAACTTATTGGCGAAATCATCGGTATCGTACCTGGAATTAATGAGCTGGCTCTGATTGGTATCGAGATAGGTGGAATTCGTGCATTTGTCGATGGATACCGGAAGCTGAACTACCGGGGGTTTAGGGTGTCCAAAAGTGAGCCAGATGGAAAAAATGAGGCTGACAACAGTACCGATTACCGCTCCCGTCTCATTAGCGACTTCGACGAATATTCCAAGGCTGAAGAGACCGAGGACAGGACCACCGAGAGCTCCGGTTATTGCCAGTGCAGTTTGCATCAAACTGCCGAGACCTGAAGCCATGAATGCGATTGCCACGCACAATAATCCATTGATGACACCGAGAATTTTACCGAAGAACGGTGCCCTCGAATCTGGAAATTCTCGACCAGCTTTACGGTAAATCGGTTTTATGTAGTCGGATATTGCCACCGCGGCCAGAGCATTCAGCATAGCTGAAACGGTGCTTAGGGAAGCGCTGAATATGCCGGCGATGAAAAAACCCGTAAGTCCAGGTATTTTCGACAGTCTCAACTTGGCGAAATGCGGCATTACTTGATCGAACGATGATATTTCACCTGAAGTTACTGGATCACAGCCTTTGAACCAGGCGTATAGAACCAATCCGGAGAATGAAGTTGCACTCACCATTATTATCACCAGTGGAGTATTCAGGAAGAGCGCTATCTGCGCCGATTTCAGTGATCTGTTTAACACAATTTGTATTTTAAACGATACAAAATCTACTTTTCTCTATCCAATGGTCAATTTCATGTCGTTATGATAGTGATGGTGGTGGTGGTGGTGGTGGTGGTGGGGGGTGTCGGAATAGCGAATCGCCAAAATTGTTGGTGCCTAAAATAGCGAATTTCGAAATTACAAACGTCTGAATCTACAATGGTCATCATTATGAAATTCGATATTTTGGTCATTCGCTATATTGACCCACACCCTTATAATAGCAAAACAAAAAGTATCAGAAGAGTATTTTAAAAAGCATGAAAAGTATAATAGCCCGAGTATCATGTATTGGACTAACTGAATACCGATATAAAGACATGAACACCGAAAAACATAGAGATATCGGCCTGGTTTCGAAAAACCGTGGATATATCGATCCATACCCTGAAAACTAATGAACGCGGTTTGATACTTTTTAGTATTAATTCACTCTGATGGATGATGCTGAAGATGTTATACCATTTTCACCATTTTTGTTAATATGGTTTCAAAACTTTTCTATTCATGCCGCTAATCTCAAATAGAGTGGTTTCCATATTATATTCTTACTTTGCAGAAAGGAGACGTTGCACGTGAACCTGGTTTACCCCGAAGTTTAAAAGAAATAGCCCAATGCCGCCAGCGACTAAACACCACCACGTGTGTCGTTCAGTCGGATCGAAATCGAAGCTGCCGAAAAATGGACGAAAAAAAAACTGCGTTATTATGCTGGTATTGACATGTAATATAACTAATCTTCTAATACGAATCATGAAATAGAAGGAATACTCGAAAAAATTGAGGCGGCCACCCTTATCCGCGATACTCCAGACCTCTGATATGCCTCCTTCGATGTCGTTGCAAGCGACGGTGATTACGCAGATTATCGTGCCAAACATGAGCAAACCCTGAAATACGTCGGTCGCTAAAACAGCTTTTATTCCACCGATGCTCGAGTAAAAGGTGCAGATCAAACCGATGAGAAGTACGCTCGCCATGCTTGACAATCCGGTTGTGGCTTCGAGAGCAAGGGCGGGTGCGTACAGAACAACCCCGGTATATAGATTCATTTGAACATAATTCGCAATGCTCGCTGCCAATCGGGCTATCACACCGAATCGTCTCTCCAGATACTGTAAAAATTACATGTCAACCGCAGCGCAACTTGTCTACAACCTCTGTGGGTTCAATGCACCGGTCATTAAACCCAATCATCAGTGAAGAAACAACAGCTTTTTAATAGTCCATGGGAAATTTCAAAGAGAGAAAGAAGAAATTTTGTGGCAAAAGCCAATTATCAACTAAAAGTGTAGGTTAGCCCTGGCCTAGATTGTTTATTGAAAGGGTTTTTTTTAATTTTTTATATGTACTATTTATTTTTACATACTTTGCGAAAACACGACATTTTTTTAGGTCTATCGGATGATTTGACATGTTGGTCGTCCGTTAAAATTTTCACTCGACACTTCAGAAGTATTACATTTTATGTAAACCCATGGTAAACAAATTGTTCTGCTCAACTGTTTATTCACCGATGACTTTTCCCATACATCATTTTTGTACCACGTGATTGTACCTCGTAAACGCTTAGCGATTGTAGTTTAAAGAACACCGGAAGATACATAAACGCTGCGATTGGTGTTCCTAGCATCATTCCAATATTCAGGACCATGAACTGGGCGCCGTAAATGTAATTTTCACCACTGATACCCAACATCGCTATCGCCGAAAGCAAAGCGACCATCAAAGCGACTGCCAGCAATGGTATGCTCATTGAATTGTTTGCCGAAAAGTATTCCTGCTCATTGATTAATTACATTATTTCGTATAACGGAGGAGACTTCATCGGCACAATGTTTTCAAAATTTTGGCAATTTTTTATTTCCTTTTTTTCCCTTTCTTTTCTTTGAAATTCACTATACTAGAATGCATTTTTGTTATAAAACGTTATCAGCAAAAACAGATACAATTATACCCGAGTTAAAATTTGAACCCTTCGGACACCCTTTGTTAAATAAAAATCGGCAAAATGTTCCATTTTTCGAGATCTATGCAACGGCCTAAAAACCTCACTCTGCACAACCTAATTGGAGCTCCAAACATAATATTTTCAATCTACGCGGTAGTCTTCGTTTACTTCAATTGGGTAATATCTGCTATTTCCGGAGGTCTTGAGGAGTATCATAGGAATGGAGGAACCTTCGTATACCCCGCGTGTCTATGACACTGTTACGTTTTCATGAGGATCTAAATTTTAACTCGGGTAGTAAATTTCAACAGTAGAAGAAAATGCGTTTATCTTGAGTTGTAAAAGAACAGTCACAACGTTGGAAAACTGCAACATTACGATCAGTGCAATAGCTCAATATAATTTTTCATACCGCTGAAGTCTTCTGTCGACCCCCGCTGAATCGATAGTAAATTCCGATCGTTGCAGAAACTGACAAAACGAAACCAATCACGATGTAATCGGGCCATTGTAGAGCGTTAGCCGTGTCTTCATGGGCCTAACCATTGGGAAAATAATTTTAACTCATTCAAAATCCTATCGATAATTCATATCACATTTATCTGCACCTGGCATATTTCACGAATTCTAAAATTCGGTGATGTTTGACGATGCTTTATAAGTCTATTACCAGCCATACTCAGTTCGACTTAATTACAAAATAACTACTTCGGAACACGATGAAACTTTTGAAAGAAACAGGACAATAAATTTTATAGTAAATATAGAGAGTTGAGCTTCGGTAATAACATGGCCAAAAATTATTCATAAATTAGCTACATGAATTTATTTAACAGTATCGCCGAAAAAATGTATTCCCTTGTGGAATTATTATTTTCATTTTGACGAAAAAAAAAATCTTACATTCTACCCAATGTTCTATAAATTCTTAATTCCTTTTGTCTATTCAACGGAAATATAAAGAATCAAAGAAATATTAACGAAATGAGTGAACCAAAAATAGCATAAAACTAACCAGTTTCATGGAAAACATCTGAAACAATATTCGGTGAGCGAATTGAGAGATGAAATAAAACATTTGATTGTAAAGCTATGCCTCGGAGTTGAAGGGTACACACGCAGTTTTCGCTATGGGGTGCTTACGTCCATTCTAATGTGTCCAGAGTGCAATCCAACGGAGTCAATGCAGTCACACACGATTCGACTACCGAATAACTTCCTCCGATGGAAAAGTATCAGACGTTCATGACACTGTGATGACTTTCACCTTAGATTCACCAAATCCTCGATGGACACTAAACTGTCGATGTCCCAAATGGACTCGCCTGTCGCACGGATGTCTCCTCGACGTCTGAACAGTGTGAAGAGAAAAATTGACAGACACCGACAAGACTTACCTCTGGCATTACGTAAAAAGCTCTTGCTCCCGCTCAGTGTTCAACTTGGTGACCATAATACACCTGTGCACATAAAGGCTATCGCATTTTGCCGTGCAGGCCTGTATTTACGTGACTCAACGCAATGTGTCGGTTCGATGGCTAGCTCGCTAAACTCTTTCGACGCAAATGGAATTTCATTGTGAAAATCGCCTGGATGTCCTCTGGCATGTGATTCGGTCAATGCGCAGTCTGAATACAACAATTGCCTACAGACATTACAATTAATTCAATGAATTATACATTTTCATGGCAAGATCATTTTTAAAAAAAATTTCTTCAGTCAAGACGTGAAATCTCAATGTCGAAGTATTGGAATGTCTAATATCCAGGAATACATGGATCAACGACAATTCCAGTCATCCTAATCAGTATTTTTATTTGTACCCTTTCCAATTTTCTACTATCGTCGTGAACCGCATAATTTGTTTGTGAAACTCACTCGTATACGTTCACATACGCATGATATCGGCCCCCATTAATATTCGCAGATAGTGAAAGAAAAATGACTTTCTAGAAACTTGTACCCGATTTTTCTTTTTTCAGTTTTTTTTTCTTGTAATCTCAAAAATATTCCTGGTGATTAGGAACATTTTAAACCTAAATAGGAAATTGAGTTATTTATTTTTTCGAATTGATTTAGCGCATCTTCCAGATAAAATTTATTAATTTATACTTATTCTCGGACTTATGAAATATCATTTTCCCACTGTCCATGCCAAATCCCTGTTAGAATTTAAAAAAAAGTACAACAAATAGATATTCGAATTCCAATCGTATTTGAATATTTAGTTAACTAGAATTGTTTTGAAAATTAGTTCAGAATTTTCGGGTAATTGAAAACTGCACTTTTTAGAGCATTTTTTTTATTCAAGGATAATTTTTATAATTTCAGTATTTTTCAGCCGGGAATTATTATTGAATGCTTATTCTTTTTTTAACTACTCGTTTGCAGTAGGTTTTACACAACTATATATATATATATAGATACTTAGTATTTTTATGTCTATCGAAAGTTTTGTACTGCATTTGTTTATAGTCATAAGTATATAATCAGTTGCCTCAATTGGTAATTTGACATTGACAAGGAATCCCATAAAGATTCTAAAAAAGCCGTTTTCATTGCCACGATACTAGATTTTCTGTTTTCACATTCCAACATTGAGGGGACCGTTGATTGCCCCTGCATTATTGCGGTTACTTGCGCAACGATTTCCTGGCATTAACAAATGATTGACGGGAACACAGTGATGTCTTAGCGCCAGGCAAAAATATTGTTTCAGGTTTTCTCGAGGGCAAAGACCAACAGTGTTATATAAACAGAAGACTCTGAAGGGCCCGCGGGAGCGTGTTCATTAAATTTCAGGAGAGACGCTGCTTCGAGTGATCAGCATGATGCGACCAAGGCTAATTGCATCCACCAGGCAACAAAGTAAACAATTTGAAAAAAAAAAAAAAAAAGGAAACGTCTTACTTTATTCCATCAGAGCTTATTATTACATATCTACGATATCGGAATATTCTTTTTTTTATGAAACATACATTCAGATATTTAGAGGATACTTTGCTTAAACGAACTCTACATTCATTTCATCAGATTTTCAATCAATTATGCAATTAATTATGTAATTCAGCATCAATTATGAATAATAATCTCTTGAAGAGAATTCGATATTTGAGTTGCAATAATCTAAGAGGTCCCCTCTGCACGGACCGACCAGTCGTTTTATTGACAAGATATCTTCAAGATCCCTTGACCGGTTCCGATAATTAAGAAATAGCCACAAAATGAAAGAAAAAATCTGAAAGGAAACTCGGAAGGCGAAGGAGTCGAAGATTATCGTCATAAATGATATGTAAAAGATTGGCGGAAGAGGCATTGCGGAGGTACAGACCGCTACTGGTGCGTTAATATGTTGACGGGGAGTACGCGGTACTGGGTACGCACAGTCTCGACGTCAAAGAATTGACTAGAAGTAATTCTGTAGAGGTGATTAGAACCTGATGCGTAAAGGAAGAACAAGTATGAAAGGGATAAAGAGAGGAAGAGCGAGCTCAGTAGCAAGTCGAGTGATAAAGACGGCGCGGATCGAGAGAGCTGTAAGTGGCGAATTCCCGTCATTAAGTCGTTAGACACGACATAAGGCTAACCGGTGGTTAACCGGCTGCTGAACTTGATCGACAATATCTCGTCGTACGCGGCTCGCCCGTTTACGATCCAAATAATTCGCCATGTGCTAACCGGGTTCTCCCCGGCAACGCTGCTAATAGCAATTGAATTGGGTAAATTGTGGGGCATTGAGGGTTTCATACTACGCCTGGGTCGAGCGATCCTTGATCCCAGGCTCAACTATACGAGCTTTTACAACCGCTATACTCTCTATTGGAATTCCTCGTAGATTGAGAAGCTGGTTATGTTTGTGCGGTATACCGTTGCGACGTACCAAGACGGCCCAGCATGCGACGATTGAACGATCACGCTACTTCCCCCTTGTTTCTTTCGCTTCCTCTGCACTGCGTGCGCTCGCATTGCACTGTTCCGATAGCCGCGATCATCAATCTCATCGTACGACCAATATAGCACTCCCTGCGAGCAGCTCGACCGTCGCCGCGCGCGATTAACCCCGCCAAACTTCCCGATCAACGGGTTTTTACTCACTCCTTCATATTTATCGTCATCAACGGACGATGAGGATTGGACTGTATTTCAATAACTGAAATCCTATTTGATAACTCAAACACGGAGATAAATTTTAGTCATAAAGCGATAACAACGGAAATCAATTTGCTCGGCCAACATAATAAGATTGGCCAGTCCAGCAAAAACATTTTTCACCTGAACCTGTTATTGTTTTAGTAGCCGAACAAAAGGCTCATCTACAGCCTATCGTAACGATCTTTGTTTATATTGTCACGGCCTAGCAATTTCTTGCCGTGTTTGTATGTACGAATGGAAATGGGTGGACACAAGTCTGACAAGTCCTAAACCGTTGAAAATTCAGTGTTAGCGCAATCGAAGCTTATAAAGTATTTACAGTTTTTTGGCTGGAACACACTGATTCTTACCTTGAACTCTGGTATGTCAAGAACTTCCCTTTTTAAAACGGGATTGATTTTTACTGGAATCCGTTCAAATATGTTAACAAAAGCTCGTAATGGATGTGAATGCGATAAGTCGTGTGGTAACTTTTGTAAAATTGTTTTTCCAGTTAATGAATAATATTATTACGAATTCAAGATTTCACATGTTGAATTCGGAATTTGAGATAGACCGTGCTCTAAAAAATTTGCCAAGCGATATGTTTGATTTCATTGAATACAATTGTGGGTTAGACAATTATCTAACCCGGAAGAAAAATATATTTGTTGCATATATTTTCTATATATGTGGGATATGCTAGTCGTTTATTTTAAACTGCAGTGTAAATTCAATAATTTTATTCCCGTTCATACAACGTCTTTCCGAAACTCTTCTGTTGTATCATAAATAGTATGACGTGTTTTCCTTGACTCCATCAAAATGACGAGAACTAATTGAAACATCCCTGTTATATGTCGACATGCTACTTGTCAGTTCCCAATGGTATTTCAACGTCTCTCATTCGTCTGGCCTATTGATCTCACGTGATGTTTATGTTCATATACTGTTTGTACGTGTGGCACGTTGTAGTACTATATCGTCACTTGAAGAGTTTTAAATTAACTAATTATATTTTATAAGTTAAAAAAAATCATAAGTATAGTAATTGTTTTTTAAAAAAATCTAATAAAAACTGTGGTTGCTTTTTAGAGATGGAACAATAATATAAAAAAACGGAAATGAAATCCCGGAGAACGAGGCTCAGACCCAGATTGAGTTGGTATGGAATGCCCCATATACAAATCCATAGCTCGTAGTATAGTCTTATATAACAACCGTAAAATAGAGCAATCTCATCGACAACGTCTGACAAATTTTTACTCATAGCAGTGATATTAACGGTGACGCGTATGCAGGTTCGAAACTATGGACGCAATGTAGGTAATGACCGATTGTTCATAGAGCACTTCATCTAGAGCTTCTCGTCATCAACACTACAATAGACGTTCATTATTACTAATGGACATTTGTACTTGTTAGAGGCCCATTAATTAACATCTCATTACACAGTTAGAAGAAGCCTTATTTCCAACGCTAGTCGGTATCCTTGAAATCAACATCGTCATACTTCTCACAACAATCAGTACGAAAACGTAACTTTTTATAACATCATCAATGAGTGTTTCAATTACGTACAGATAAAACTCAGTACCTCAGTGCTGATAATAACACTTTTTGTCGTGTACAATTGGCACGAACTATTTCGTTCAATTTACTTTCATGTCAATTTCATGTGTCAACACTGACATAAGAATGTGTCAATCACTTGTACGGCGTAGGAAATTAGTTTACCGTAATCCGGAGGATTGCTGATTCGCGTTGAATGTCTTGATTTAACCTTATAGTTCATGTGCGGCCTCGGTGGATTATTCATCAGTAGATAGAAATTTCATTGCGTGTGTGTGGGGATATCCCTAGACGTAGACACGTTATCCGTTCTCGAAGACTACGAAGGAAGGAGAATTTTGAGGTTGAATGTATTTGAACAATCAGAAATATCGCGCGGTAGACTCTCGTTGAAGTATGTATTGTACTCAATCTTGCTGTAATATCAATAAAATCATATTCTAATATAATTGTTGTTGCCAACATTCGTGCAAATGCGATTTTGAAACATAATGTACAAATACCGAACGACGGTGTAGGAATACAAAAATTACTACCATTCCTGATAATACAAAACTTACGCCAATTTCGTGTTGATACAAGTGTTCATATCAGTGTCATTATTAGTTAACACCATTTGTTTTACGTCGCTCGTGATCACTGCAATTCGTGTGACTTTGTGTACACTGTGAAAAGAATTTTAAAAAATCATATACTGTATAGTAATTTTAGAAAATTGTAATTCGATGTACGTGTGACAAAAAAAAGAGTTAACTTATATTTTCCGTGCATAAGATAGTTGGAAATTTTTCACGAATTTAGCATTATTATGCATCATTTATAGATTTATAATGGTGTAGTAAATTTTCTATAGCCGTGTCTGCAAAAAAGAGAAAATAACCGTATGCACTGTACAGTAGTTTGACCTTAAATATTGTCAATAGCGTATCTTTTTGGTGTAAATTTGAACTCCGCATTATTAACCGTATATACGGAGTCGGCTGATGCCCGCTTGAATACGAAATCCGGAAGCTCAGCGAACCGAGATGAGGCTGCTCGCGAGTCTCGATGATTCACGCGGGTCTTCGACTTCGGGATCTATCTCTCGGACTTGTTCGTACACGGCCTCGCAGACACAGCAACAGAACTGAGATTAGCCACGCGTGGATTACTACTCACGCGTGGCTAAAAACGATCGACTGAGAGGGATCTCAAGCAGACAGCAGTGTCTTTGCCAAGTCGTGCGAACCTCAAGTGTTTCCAATAACTCATACAGATGCGGCTCTGTGCGCGTCAAGCTTTATGCTTTATTACTCTAAGCCTATGCACAATAATAGTAATAAAAAAACGAAACGATAACCGACCGCTCGCTTAATAGTGCCTTGAAGGAAAAGTCTTTATTGAAAATGTCCGCAAGATCACTCGCTGAAATTTTCACGCTTCTACGTTACTTTGGTCGCAACAATTCATTTATCCAATTAGTGCCTCGACAACCGACGGAGCTTGAGTAGGCGAGCCTGCTAAGCTACTTCTCATGCTGTGTGACGATACACGCGACACTGTTGCATAACGATGTGGCTCCCTCGGCTTGACAAATTATTATGACTGTTATAAAAGTTTGTGCACCATTTTTTCTTAAATCATATGTACTTATTCACTGTAGTACAGTTGAATACTTCGCAGAAACCATTGTCGTAATGATAGAAGCAAAAAGTACTCGTCCGCTATCAACTGAATGTAATTTTTCCAATGTTTATTATCTTTTTAAAAACAAATATCAGTGAAATAAAAATGCGAACAAAAGTGTATGCAATTTGATAGAACGAAATACCGTCATATATTTTTCACTGTCATTCCTTTAGATACATCCTTCGAGGATTTGTCCATTACGCGCGACAATTTATTATGCCGAGTATTGACTTTTTTTTTTCCTGTGTTACTGCTTCACGGTCTACTCTCTCGTGATATACGCACTTAACACGAGGCAGCTTAATTGTGCCTAACGATCGCAGGAAGCTTCATACTGGACGTTACTATCCTTTTTCTCACTGTCCGCTAAACTCCAATTGCTGGATTCAAATAAACAATAGTTATAAAGAGGTGACACTTGAAATTCTTCATTAGCATCGGAAGTAAATTTATTAGATCTCATTATACGAGATAAATACTTTGTCAATAATGAAGCTTATTAGCCCGACATTTATGGAGGATAAGAAGAGGAATGCGTTCGCGGTACTCGTTGCCACATACGGCCAGAAAGCAGGAGGATCAGCTCACTTTACTGTCAACGAGCAAGGCTAGTTTTTACCGTTTTGCGCTCGTCATGCTGATGATCTAGGAAGCGAACTGATATGTGGGAGTGGTCATTACGTCGTATCAAAGGAAAGGATGCACCGAATGCCCGGTGCAAACCGTACAACTATTAATTAGTCCGTTATGCAACTGTACATCTATCACCTGCAGCCAGTGTGCTGTTTGTCTATTATGCAATGACCCTAACAGTATCAACAGCACAGTCGAAATATTTTTTAAAAAGCATGCAAAATAGAACTTTGCACTTTGCTTTTGGCATTATTTGTCGCCACCGATTTACCGATTGGAGACAAATTCTATACCAAATAATATCAAGCGCGCGACCTCTCATGAAGGACTGCTTGGCTAGTCGGAAAATTTTTTCCGAAACAAGAGAGTCCACGTCCTTTTTTCAAAAAATATAATAAGCTAAAAAATCTTATTTTTATTATACATTTAGTCGAAAAATGTAGCAAGCAAAGGGGGATCTGCTGCTCCAGTTTTATGACAGATTTGGGCTCGATAGCTAGATGGTTTAGAACATTTTTTTTCTATGGCAATTTTAAAAAAATCCGTTCTCCCACCAATAAGCATTCGATCAATCGTCTCAAGTGGATTAATTTTATTTTCTATCTTTTGATAATTTTTCTAATAAAAAAAAGGCTTAAATACTACAAGAAGGATGATGTTGCCCACTTTGGCTATGAAGCTAGAAAAATTTAGATTTTAAACAATGTATTTTTCAGAATTTTTTCAGATTTCTCAATAATGGTGTTTGATATGTCACTGAAAAAAAAAACATGCCACAGAAAAATACAATGGTGCATTTGAGGATCCAACGAAGCTAACGAAAAATTACGAGCCAAATCGGAGAGCTTGAGGTGAAATCACGGTCAAAATGGGGTGGATTGTCGCAAATACACACATACACCCGCCGCATACATAGGGACAGTTTTTCTAGATCACTCTTGTGGACGTTCCGGACTATTCCAAGTGTCTTGACATGAAAATCTCTGCGTTTCTGAGATTTTTTTCAACAATGAATTTGACAAAAGTTATTTTATCGCGAGAGATGAAGTAGCGTGATGGCGGAAGTTAATTTTCCGATTGATATACCAGTAGAAAGTCTCTGGTGGCAATAAGGTAGCGATGTATCGTGCTACGCGAACCGTAATTCGTGTGGCTGTCAACAGACCGAAGATGCACAGATCGGCATGTCCTGCCCAGTTACATTGCATGGGTGCGTACATACTCAATAGACGTACGTGCATCGTGCCTCTTGCATACGTGTATATAATACAGCCAGCAATCGAAGGACGTGCTTTGCTTTCGCAAGAAGGGGCCGTCACGCGTGCATCGCATCCTTCGCTATTACTTCATCACCGGTTTCAATAAGATTGGAAGGAGCTTGCCTACATTTCGTCGAATTGGAAAATTCCGACGTGCCTTGATGTCTCGTGTCACGCCGCAACACCATTCAGACAAGTTTAATGCACATGAAGACTATTCGAAAAATAAATATAATAGTATATTATGCTGTATATTATGCGAGGATGAAAAACACGCTTTATCCGTATCGCATATACCATACCGTTTTTCTCTATTCCAAATGAATTATTACGTGTTGACAATACACAGAACGTAATTACTTTCATAAAGCAAAAATAAACCATTTCACTTCCACGGGAGTAATCAAACTGGTTTGCACATGACTACCGGTCAATAGCGACAATATTGCTTATTAACAATATTGCTATCACGTTTTTTTTTTTTTTTTTTTTTTTTTTTTTAATTCGCTCCGTGTACCATCGCCACAATCACCCTAAAAAAATCACCATGTTAAAATGGCAGTTCTTGTTGCTGCTGATGATAAAACCGTGGAACAGTTCCCGTGATACATTTAGAATTCGATAATATTTTAACACGTAATAGAGACGTGTTTTTTTTTCGGAATCATAGTGGAATTTCATATTGCTGATATTGAAATATGTGGGAGCTTTTAATAGCCGGATAGATATTCAGTATTTTGATGATCCCTTGGATATCAAGGATGTCTACGCGCACTGGGGAATAAACTAGCATCAATTTATAGGTGTGACGAGTGAATTTTTATTTTTGATTTCACTGAATGTAACGTAACATGACGGGTGGCCCATGCGGGGTCTTGTCACGAATTAGATCTGATTAAAGCTGAATTGTAGAGTAACCGACGCAAAGCCGTTGCTCCGAACTCGTGAGGAGGGTCTTTGTGCTGTATGCACAACTGGCTTCGCCGTACGTCCATGAAGTTAATACACGCTTCGATAAATAATCGCTAATTACTAATCCTAGTAGGTATCCGCGTGAGAGCTACTGCCTCTGGTGCTGCCGGTTGTTACGACCGCTGCAGCTCATATACATACAGCAATGTATATGCACCAAACGAGTACGGAGAATGAATGAAAAGCCCGGGTCTTCGTGACGTTTGCAATGTCGGATTACCATCTATACATATTATTTATGCCTTTCTATCGCGAATCGGATTAACCACTGCGAACACGAGTTTGCGCTTGGCATGCATTGCACGCCCACGCTGGACGCGCCTTGCGCGCTCAACCAATTCTTCGATACGTGAAAACGATCAACACTCTTTATTTCCTTTTTTCACCATCTCTTTGTACCTCAATGCATTTGGAGAAAAAAAAAAAACATTTCGCCGGATTGGACTCTCATGAATAACCTGCGAATATTATTATTTACAAACTCGTAAAAGTATTCAGCGTTAATAAGTCCTGCGAAAAAAAATAATTTTTTTCGGGTCTTCCATTTATTTGTCCGTTTTGGGATATTATGATCCCAATAGTTCCTTTGAATACATCAGAACAAATAATTTAGGTTTATACATAAAGTATTGAACTTTCTGTCTGTTAGTATAGCAAGTTTCTATATATCAACGATATACAAATAAAAATGATATACAGTCTTTTTTTGCTTTGTTCACCATCTCTTAGTACATTAAAGCATTTGTATAAAACATGTTTCGCTAAATTAGAACTTGACGCATATCCTGCAAAAATTATTAATTTCAAAACTCACAAAAGGATCTAGGGTTAATAATGAATTCTGCGACAAAAATATTGTGATCGGCAATTAATTTTTCTCTGTTTCGAATGGTCCCAATATTTTTGTTCTATAACTTATAATGTTTATAAAAATATTTTTTGTGTGCTGTGTGTGTGGCCGCTACTAGTCGGCCGACTAGCTCTCCTTCACAGGCCGCTTGCACTACAAGTACTTGAAAAATATTATTTTCACTATAGAGAACTCTATTTTACGGATTAAGAATCTTACAGTATTGAAACTTATGTTAGTATATCAAGTTTTTATGCATTAATCTGTTTTCCCTTTCGCCGGCTGGCATGTGAGAACTAAAATTGCGGAATTCATTGGGCGCGTGCGTTTGCCGTTAGTGTGGCGGGGTGATAGCATCCCCGGGATACTTAATTAAAACGATAAATCAACAACGAATTATTCGATCGGAACGCCTGGTTCTCTTTATTTCTTGTACATGCCAAGGCACCGCGCGTTTCAGATAAGAGTATCGCGCTCGCGCACATTTCTGGTATGTTATTACGTCGTCCATGTTGAAGCCACGAGGGAACGCAGCTAATGTTCTAGCTAGAAGCAATGAACGCATTACTAGCTAGTCGCCGCGTATAGATGAGAAGCGGACGGACACGAGTCCCACTTATTTTTATGTCTGCGTTCGCGAGCATCACTGGGAATTAACTTGGCCAGTGCGGGTTTCATTATAGTCGGGAACTTAACGACCGCGCCCGACACCGTATATAAACATATATATATAAGGATCATTTACGTATCAGCGATACTCAAATGCAACGTTTATGAATATCGCTAAAATCTGTATGTTGCTGTCACAAGGGTTCATCGATTATTTAATATGAAATAAATGAAATAATTCTGCATCCTATACTGCCAAATGATAAAGGATAGAGAACGTAAAACTGTGACAGCCTGTGCTCTTGAAAAATGTACTCAACAAGGGTTCTCGACTTGTGCGACTACGGCCCTCCTTTCGTTCGGTTGGACCAAGTCGCCAACCAAGTTCCCTTTAGCAGCCTATCCCTGACTTCAGTGTTTAGATTGTAAAAATGTGGTCCATTTCCAGTACAGGAACATCGCCGAGGCTCGTTATATCGAATCAAATTTCTATTCACATTCTTCGGGGTTCACCCGAAGTCGATGATTGCACAAGTAATGTCAAAATATATTCTCACTTTATAGTCCGTTTATTCTTAACCAATAATACATGAGCTATCAAATAAATCCTTAGTTATATCCATACAATTAAATACTGCTCTAGCGTTATATTGTAGCGAGAAACAAATGTTCACTTACAATATCAAAATATGTAATAAGCTTCCGAACCATAATAGAGCTAACTTCCGATAAAAAAAATAGTTTCGCCAAGCTCAGGAGTAAGACCGCTCGAAAGCTATCCGAGTTCTATTCCAAAGGGAAAAGTCTCGACCTCTCATCGTAAATAACTCTACGATTTTTACGGCATCTTTACGGTCATCGATTTGCGTCCGCGTCGGATAACACGCCGTGACGTCCCGTCGTTCTGGTGACCACATCGCAAGACCCAGAAGGTTATTCCGTCACGGGAGTTTCAAGCTGAGAGACGAAGAGCTTTAAACTTCTGAAAACTTGTCGTTTTAGTCGTTGGCAGCGACTATGCGGTTACGGTGACGACGAGGAGTCGTATAAAGGGCCGAGAGTCTCATCTGCGGCGCCTCAACTAACTAACCACGCATGCGGTGTGTCGACTTGTACAAACGAGTACACATCGTACCGAGTCATAAGAAAACGCGGGCGAGTCGACGCGTACGCATTAATAACAACGCGTATACGCACGACCACCAACCGCGCGTGGGTTGAGATTATGACGTTTCCGAGTAACGTGAACACGTTCTGGGATGCTCACAGTATGCAGACTAAAGCTTCACCGCTCTTCGACCGCGTGTCAGACTCTGCTTTTGACGCACATTTAAAGGGATCATGATATTGTGACCGCCCGAACAATACCATATTTTCGCGATTCTTTTTTTTCATATAGTTAGGATAAACCGATCGGTCTATTGTTTTTTATTTATTTTTTAACACCATTAAGATTTGCTTTATTTTCTTGAAAATTAAGTGGAAAAAATATGCTTATGGTACCCAGGATTGTGGCCGAAAATTGTATCTATAACAAATATTTCAAAATGATTATCAATTTGTAGGAAAGTCGCTATAAAGGTTTTGAAGAATAAAAAATCGATTTTAGCTTATTTTTTCGACAGGTTTTCGTTAAAAAAAAATTGGAACAATTTGAAAATTCGATTGCGCCATAAAGAATGACGTGAAAAATGTTATAATTTTAAACATCATTTTGAGATAAACACGCATTTGAGGTTTGGCTGCGCTCCAATTTCTTTGTCTAAGAAAGGCTGCAGCGATTGAAGTAATTCGAATTTCGATCTAAAATTAGACCGAATGTTTAAAGCCCTGTATACTATTGGATAATTCAACAACAACGAAAAATCGACTTTTCGAAAAATTTAATCCGTGATGATCCCTCAATGGTACTTTGCTGCTGCAACCCTTTAAGTTCGCTGTGTGTGAGAGTGACAGATGGATGGATAACGCGGGCATAATGTATTCCGCAAATACTTTTAATCGAATAGGTATACTGAAGAATGTGGTCGAGTAAAGGATCCGATCAATACGATAATCATGGAAAATATTGGCTCGCGGAATAACGATTGGTTTAAGTGAATATTCTATTTACGGAGGTAAAATCAAGTAGTACGTGGTCGCCTGCTTCGGTAACGGTAATCGGTCAGGCAAATCCGTACAGGCAAAAATGTACGCATCGTCATGTTGTTTTACCGCTGTCTTTGAGTAATTGAAATACGTGACGGGCGTATACTCGGGTGTGATTGTACGCAGCATAGTATTAAGCCTTTTTTCCCTGGCATTTTGCTGTCAAAACTTCAAATGCCTACAAAGGGACAGATGGAGGTTGGCGATTTTCGGATTGGTGATTTGTCAAGTGAAGAAAGATGACATAAGTAAAAGAATTAATTGTCATCCCAAAGATGCGATTTTCAATGATTAATCGTGCTTCAATATTTTTATCCAAGTGCAATGAATATTGGGGTATTAAATTTTCACGCATCGTCGAATAACCGGGAAATTACGGTGGCGAAAAGCGATGGATAGATGAAATTTGAAGGATACTTAAAGTGACTGCAAAGTGACGGGGTACTCCTACCCTACATCGAAATACACGGCTGTATATGGGATTCGGGAAAAATGCCAAAAATCACCGTGCACCGCGATTTTAAGCATTCCCAACTTAGGTCGTGCTGCAGAAAACGGCTATTGCGCGGCTCTTTATATCATCCGCCGTGTTTCCAGAGCAAGCGACGTTCTCGCAAATGTACGTCTACTTGTTGGACTCTGATCGTTAGATTCAACGAAGCTGTCTGGAGACGGCATAACATAATGTTAATGTGGAACAGTCGGAGCAGTAATTCGTTCTCCAATATACCTCCAGGCACCATTCGATTTCCCGTACCTTCCATTTGCCTCACAACAGCACCTTTCCATATAAATACCCCAAGAGACTTCTGACAGAAGGGAATTACGAGTTTCTTGTGGAAGAAAGAAGTAAAAACGTAAAAGATATGACGTAAAAATAGTGCGTTGAGCGTTTTACGACTGTGGCTCACACCCCGGCTTTGAACACCTCTCGGGGGCCCCTAAACGATGATTCCATGAGAGACACTTTTCTCTCTTTCCTTTGACGCGTGCCGATCCGTTTCCATCGACTTGTTGGACTATGCGTCTGGCTGGAGAATAAGTGAGAGAGCAAGCACACTGTTGGTTGCTCCTCGGCCCGTTGTACCTAACGATAACTATAACCATAACGCGCGATAGCTCAAGAAGCCTCTCACCAGTGGCCTGCTGCTGCTGCTGCTGCTCCGCTGGCCATTATGGCATTCCGACTGCTCTCTACCTCGTTCTCCACTCCATAACTATCGCCTTCATTCACGCCTTACAAAATGCCATTAAGGGAGTTGCGTCGCGACTCACATAGCGGTCAGCTAAACTAACCGATGGGATGAGATGTTAAATTTGCCCAGTAATGCGCAGAAAATACTAGAACCAACGACAAATAGTGGACTAGAAAAAGCTCTAGCCAATCTTATGTAAGTTCGGATATGGCGGACCTCAAGTACAAAAGGTTGTACAAACTCTATTGACAAATTTATAGTAGAATCATCTGCATGCGGTCTCACATTTTATTCAGAGATGGTAAATTATATAGCTTGCCTGGAGGGGGCGATAATTATTAATTGCACTATAAATAATTGTATTTGCGATACTTGTTGTGCATTGACGAGAATCACAAAATATAAACGTACGGTGCGACACTCTTACTGCGCAGTTGAGTTTTATATACTCATTTACTGACGATATAATTTTTTCTGCATATATTTATTGTTTATATAGTGCAATTTAGACAGCCTCGTCTTTTTAGCCTTGTTGCGTACAAACGCATTTGGGTTTGGTACCGGTGTGCCTAGATATAGGTATACCTAAATAATTAGATGAAAAGTCAAGTTTGCCGATTTCAAGATAATCCATCCCAGAGTGTTAAAGAGGAAGCAATTCGAGTGAAGAGCGATGCTGACTCTGATTGGTGATTCATCTCCAAAATTTTTTTCTCAAGCATACCGATTGAATCCGCCGCAGAGATAACTAAAGGAGAGATTGATTCCATCCGTACTTATGCTACTAGAGAAGGAAGTACATCGGCGCATCAGGCCCAAGCCTCGCAAACGTTACTGAATAAATTGCCATTACGAGATAGTACAGGGTCGTCCTAAGAACTCACTGCGGAGGTAAACGGCGCGGAGAGAAAAACGTGTGTATGCATGGGGCTCTGATATAAATGCCAAAAGCTTCTTCAGGCCGGGCCTACGGTGGAGCAAAATCACCACACACGTCGAGATAAATCGTCGAGTGTGTGTTTGTGCTTTTGCGTGACTTTCCTCGCTCTCGACGTCGCCGGGTGTCTGACATTCCGTCGGAGCCACGAGATCCACGAGAACACATCGATCACACGTCTTCCAGAAGTATAGACATATCTATATATATACTCAAGCATAAATGCAGGGTATCTCTGTGTGTCTACGTCCACGGCATATACAGCAGGCATGCGGTCTACCTTGGCTTCTAAAGTCGTTAACAGCAGTAATCTCCTCAGGAGCAGCGCACACCGTGCGCGTAATAACCACCACGATATGTGCTAGTTGATAATACAATGTTTCTCCGCAATCCCTTCACCCTGAGTTCACCGCTGTTTCTTCCTTTTTCTAAATTATTATCATCTTCCTAAATCGCTCGCGGGGTTTCTAAGAATTCTTGCAAATCTTCCAATCAGATGGTATATTTTGAAGATCAAGCGGTTTGACAGTTTTGCAAAAGTGTTGATTGACCGAAAAACAGTAAACTCGATTGACCAACCCTTAAGATTCTTTCACAGGGCTCCCCTTTCACAAAAATCAATTTAAGATACTGAAATTAGTTGGGTCGGTTAAAATCGACCTTTTTTTTAAGCACACCCTAATTTTAACAGTAACGTAAATTAGGTACAACTACTTTCGAAGGTCGTACTTTTTGTCAAATTCCAGTAGACAACATCAATATGGTATATCATAAGAAGTTGTTTTTATTTAATTCATAACAGTGTTATACGATCCACTTAAATTTTGATTATTACATGTCCCGCGCTAGGCGCCGTTTCTCTACCCTCTCCAAGTTTTTTAATCTCTAAACCTCAACTACGTGCAACCTTTAACCAGGATGCAATGCAGCGGTAACTATAAAAATAATCATATGAACCACAAATTGTCAGGTATTATTTAATGTTAGCCAGTACTACTGTTATTACTTTGATTAACTGTAAACTTGTTTCCGCATACGTGAGAAAGTTTTAGACTACAGTACGTCAAGAATGTGGGTGATGGACGCAGCAAGGTGTAATGATACGTCAAGTGGTATTCATGTGACTTACTTTCTTGGATCAAAGGACCGATGTATGCACATTATTCTCGAGTTAAAGAGGACTTCATGCCGAACACATTAGCCTCGAGTGGGTCATTTTGTTGGCCTATTGGTCCCCGCAAAGTATCTCTGGAGGATACATACACAGAGTGCAACAGGCCGCGGGGTTATGATACACGAGTGCACGTCCGTTGGGTTCGCGTGCGATCTCCGCAAACTGACATTCCCTGAACTCTTGAAACCACCAACACTGAAGCTCAATTTTCTGGACGTGCATCTTCTACATCGCGTTAACAGACGCAACACCAATAATGAGATGCATTCGATTACGATGAAATTTGAAAAAGTTGCGGCGTTTCGAACAAGCAGTATCGAAATTAGCCTGTTGCTACAAGCAACCAAGACGCTTGGTGAAATATGCGCCAAGCAACTTATTGGTTAGACCAACTGAGTGATTGTTTGACTAACCGAAAAGAGTGATAATTGTAGAAACCGCGGAATTTATACGTGGCAAGCAACGTGCATGGCACTGGTAAGTTGTTATGCGTCAGACGCAACGAATTTTCAATTGTCTCAACTAACCATTTTCCTTCGTGTACCTTGATCGGACAATGGATAATTTGGCTGGTCTGAAAAATAATTTAGCTGGCGCATACATAATACAAGCCTCATATTCCGTGTAATAATCATTTTAAAAATGTTGTTTTAGATCAAATTTGTGAGAGAATTTTTTTCTGTGTAATTTTTAATAAATATACAAAATGTTTGGCGATAAAGAAATTAGTCGATTACAATTGAATTATCAAACAATTGTCGTAACCATCCGGGAAAAAAAAATCTCGTGAATCTGCTATCTTTCGGATGGTGACACTGTGATGATCCCCTGAGAATATTAGGACAATCGATTGGTGCGCCTGATCTTACTTTTTGGTCATGTCAGCTCATTATGTTTCGTCGGTGCGGGCCTCTCATTTTTAGTGAGAAAAAATGTAAAAAATTTTTCGCGAGTTGACTGTGAGTGCGAGGCGACCGGAGAATATAATAATATAAACGCGCGTAACGCGATGTTTAGCAATTCCGCCGTTTTTCTCGGTTCAACTAAGCGCGAGTAGACTGCACGGTTTTCTTGCCGGGCTGCTGTACTTGTTCTGCATCGGCGCGGTAAGACGCAAGAGCGATCTAAGGAGGGTAATGCGGCGATCGGAAAGATTTCTTCGTGGAAGAGGAGGAGCGCAACCACCAGGCGTACTCTTCGAGCCCTTTGCTTCTCTATGTGTATGTGTACACAACATATACATAGGTTCTATGCGCACTCGGCTTTCACAAGGCCTCCGCTGTACAAGATACTCGATGCGCATGCTGGAACAGCAGGGAGATATGTTGTCATTATAAGCGATAGCCTACATTGGAACTTTTTTCATCGCAACTTCTGCTCTTTTTCTTTGGTTGCCGTGAGCCACAAACGACGGACCACCGCTAGTTTGCCGGAGTAAAAAAACTCTCGATGATTCACGTTCCAAGATTATTATTGCTAAGCGTCTACATGGGGCTTTAAAATGCTATGCTATCGCTCGATGTCACATTTAATTACCCTACCAATCACATCATTATAACAGATTTCCTGGATAAGATGTTTCCAGGAAACATCAAGCAATTGTGGGAATCCACTTAAAATGAAAGTACTCGAATGTTATTGTTAATAGTCAAACATAATGTTGCGTATCCGTTTTGATCAAGCGGCCGACATGGCGGCCGATTCGACAAAAAACCGACAAAAATTCGCAGCTCAGTGACGGTGTTTCTTTAAATACGTGATGTAGAATGATATCTTCAACCTTTGTACACCGAGTACGGCATATGGAATAACATATTTTTCAAGTAACTGCCACTGCATTTCTATTCCTTTAGCCGCAAATTATGTTATAAATTGTTTTGCTTCAGTGTCTGAAAGACGATTTCTCTGGAATCAATAAAAATGATTAATCGGTTCTAAGGAATTGATTCCTTCAATTCAACGTGTCGACTTTCCATTGAGTTTGACATCAAAGAAAGGACAAAATTATAACTCAAGTAGTTGATTTAATCAACGAAAATTTCCGTAATTCGGCCAAACTTTTTCTCTCGTCACAAGTGCATGACAATGAAGTTATGATTAATATTTGGAAATTCTCCGTTGCAGGAATGCACAAACGAAAAAGTGCACGAGGTTTGACCCGTGCAGCATCGTTAAACGTCACGAGAATTGTCGATAATTCAATCTCTGTCGGGACATTACGGTTTGAGTGTGCCAGTATAGCCAGAATCGGAGAGTCGAGGCTCTGCGGAACTCCGACTATTAGCATTTATGAATGCGCGCGGATCTCCTATACATTATCTCCTATACTATACAATCGACCTCGTGACGTAACACGCCTGAGGTATTAGAATACAATGAGTATCGTGTGCTGTTGACGACGGAAAACACTAACGCGAACACGGTGCCAGGGCTAGAGAGTTGGAGACTAGCTTTAAGAAGGTACGGAGACGGAGATTCTGGCTTATAGGTAACTGCAAGATCGAGGAAGACGTGTATGAGAAACTGCAGATGTATTGCAGCTCAGCCAATAATCGCTTCAACGCAAATCACTCGAATATTTTACCAGTAAATTCCCTTCTTTTTTCACTGACGAGACTTTTTTTTCTGGATTTTCTCGATTCCAGCTATTCATAATGCGCAGAATCGTCCTTTGCAGCCGCTTCTCGCAGATAAAAGAGTCCCTTTCATCGCCATATGGAATGGAAGCATCGGTGCATTGAAGCGAGTGCAGCTTTGTATCTCCGCGTGTGCGGTTAATGCAAGTCCGCTGCTGGTCTTGTCCGATCTTCCTCTAGGGCTGCCGCTGCTTGAATCCTCCTAACCACTCGTATACGTCTCGAGCCAAAGCACAAACGCGAGAAGCCACAGCCATCAGAGCCGACAAAGCTCGCCTCTGTTCTTCTTCTCTTGAAAAACCGATATATCTAGCGTTCTCTTTCTACTCTCGTAAGCTCAATTTTCCATCTCGCTGGTCTATCCTCCTGTCTGCGAAACCCACTCCTCCACACCGCCAATCCTAACGGCTATTATGTACATCAAGTTGCAAAAGAGGCCCGCAGACTGTCGGCCAAGGCTATATATATATCTATCTATATAAGAGTACACTTGATTCCACTCGAAACTCTTTCGAGTACTATGAACTCGCGCGACTCTCACCAGACGACGTCATTATCCCACGCTTGATCCTCTTGGCGGCTCTACATTTCCTCGTGACGTACCCGGCTCAATATTTTTCTTTCTTCATCGAGTGGGAGCTACAAGAAAATGAAATGATCAAGAACGACGTAGACGCTACGAAAAATATGACGCGCGTAATTCCAATATCAATAGAATTAATGTTGGCAATTAGTGTCAAGATAATGTGAACAATGTATCGAGGATATTTTATGGATATTTGGTCATCAAACGTCAATCCCTTTTATGATATAAAAACAGTAACGAAGTACGGATGTGCGATGTGAGACATCACACGTATATAATTTATTAAATTCGAGTTTATTCAAATCCCCAATGTTTTTTATAACGAGGTTTCATACTACACGAAAAATAATCAATAATTATTATAATACTTGTGTACTTGTTTCCGGCTATAGTTATGTGCGTTTTAAATATACGTAAAATTACTAAATGAAACTCGATGCTTCGAGATACACACGTTTATTTATATATTCTTCAATTTGTTTATTATAAATTATTGAATGAAAGTCACAAGCACGGGATACAAAAACATGCTTGAGAATTATATAGTCAGCATTATTTTCATGGTATTCACTATTCATTGGAAAAAAAAAATAGACTTAGGGCACTTTGTTTTCAGGAAAAAAAAAAAAAAAAAAAATGTCGTTATTTTCTGTGCGGCCAGTTTGCTTTCGTATTTTCAGAACCAATCACCTATGAGATGAATAATTATATGCTTGTAATGCGTATTTGTAATGTTAAAACGGTCACGATTGGATTTTCATAGGCGTTGGTAATAGCGAGTCGATCGGTAATTCGGTGTCCTCTCCGGCGTTGTTGAGAAAAGGTGTTGGTTTGCTCCCTCGGTGTTTGTTTCGATAAACACACGCGGGGCTTTGAACGAATGAAGGGGAAGAGGAGAATAGTGTGGTATCCTGTAAAAGCATCGATATAAAGAATCGGTCAACTATTGGGCTTGCCAGGGTGCAAAGAGGTATCGGGCATAAGAGACGGAGTCGCGCGGTGGTTGTACAGAGAGTCGGTCGGGAAAGGCGCGTGGATCGCGTGCGTGTAATCGGAGCCGCACATCTTAGAATCGTAGCGCCCCGAGGAGTTACCTCGTGCGCGCATATCGACGCCACGGAAGCTCTTCGTAGCCCGCATCATACAACGCGCGACTATCGCGCTCCTCGGCATCCTCTGCTTCGCGCAATAACGCGTAAGCGCGTTATACCACAAATTCACTCTCCTCGTGCATTCTCTCCACTGACACAATTTCAAACGACAGTTATTGCCATATTAAGATATCCGTTAATGAAAATTATCAAAATCTCCCAAAGCTACCAAACTATCCCGTGTAACATTTTAACATACATTCCGTATACATTGCATAAACATTTGTTCATCTACAATGACCAATGTACTTCGTATCATATGTTATGTACCTATATAAAATATATCTGCAAAAGAGACACTTTATATTGTGTCCGTCGAATATGCACTGAATATTTACGAGTAATACAAATCACGTGCGGGCTCTATGTATGCCTGTATATCTAAATGAGATGAAAGAAATTATTATATATTCTGTGTACGTATTCGTGGACAAACGCGCAATAACGTAGATTTAATTATTGACGCAGTAATTCGTGAGAACAATGTATTCTCTTTGAACCCCATTTAACTGTCGAATGAGTTATCGGTATTAGTAATCAACATGAATATATTTTTGTCTTATTATCTTGTTATACACAACAGTTGAGATTCTTCACTTTTTCATCGTCTTTTAAAATAGCAAAATTTCAAAATCAATTAAATATCATTATTGAAATTGCATGTAGTTGGAAATGCAGCAAATGCATTTTCTAAAGAAAATTAAAAATAAATAGGCCATCTTATCGTTGCCTACCCGATTGTATTTTATACTTATTTATCAACAACATTGAGGCAATAGTGTCACTGAAAATCAATGTCTCTAAAATTTGCATTTGTGCAGAATTTTCTTTAATTTTCCATCCATCGCGGATAACCCATATTTAAAGAAAATGTGTGTCTGATACATCTTTAGCTTAAACCACTTTCTTACTTTTTTTATTTTGTCGATTCATGGACGTTTGATTTTTCCCCATGTTATACTTTCCACCTTACAGACCTAAAATAAATAGGCAGAGTATATCCGAGCTGTATGGGATAGTTCCTATCACTTTGTTGCGACGGGATATTTGTAAAAAAATGTATTAAATACACTGAGCGATATCGCAGTAATATAGCCGAATATAAAGCGAGAACTGTTAATTTCTAACCGCTGCAACTATTTCCATAGTTACGACAAACATAGAAATAGTTATAGGTAACTATTTGGCAGTTGTCGCGAATATAAATAATTTCTTCGTATGTACTAAAAGTAACTAGTTGTCATCATATAGTGTTACCAATACCATAATTTCCCTCTGTGTACATAGCTAACTTGAATTAAATTAAATTGGAGTTAGTTTATCAAATCAACCTAAATTCACGTTGTGGTTGTATTCATCCACTCCCATGAAATACTTTCCATCTAAACGTTCGACATTTTTACAAAATAAGAACACTGTTTGATTCGAAAGAAAAACAGGAGTAAGCACTTATGTATGTATACTCACTTATGGATATACAATTCATAAATAAATATGAGTATACAAATAGAATATTTTTCCAAACCATAGTAGCGTTTGCTTGAGATGAAAGAATTGACAAAACTCCACGCAATGAGTGCCAATCACTGGCCGCCGTCCGACGACTAAGGATTTGATAGTGCTTACACGGGAGTTCCCGCGTCACGATGAATACGAACGATTACCAAGCAGCACTGTATTTTCCCGGACCATGCATCATGCCCCCGAGAGTTGTTCTGCAACCGCGATACTACAATCACGATCTTCCTTTGCCAGTCGCGCGCGCCGTCTTTCTATAGTCGTGTGTATAGAATATAGTAAAGGTCAAAAGACGGGTATTGCACGACGGGTTGAATTCCCCTGTTGAGGCTGAAAGGAGTTAAAAAATCTGTAATCTTAGACATCACCCGTATCGTGTGCGATTCTTATTTTTTTCTTTTCTAATCAATTCTCATATTCCCCTTTATGCTAATCCTTTGTTTGTCGTTTGATTATCATTGCAGAGCGAATTCGAGCCACAATGTCACATATTTCGAACGAAACAACTAAGAAGATCCCGACCATGTCATCTGTGCCACCAAGCGATGATCAAACAGGCTTCTTGCTGCAGAGGTAAGTCGATAATAATGCTTGGACTGTTGTACCATCCTGTCCGCCTTCAAGTTTCGTCTGTCGGTATAAAGACTTGCGCGAAATCCCGCGGCCGTGTTCCATGTGTTTCGTTTAGGCTCCGCCAGAATGCTCGAGGAATATTCACCTATTACGTGGGGTATACATTCAGCCGGTTAAACGTTAAAGCGACAAGTTTTTAAGTGCTCTATATAAAAAATGATGGTAAGATAGACCGTTAGTACTAACTCCAGGAATTTTTCGTACAACAATATTTACTTTAAATGTATTATGTATTATACGTATAATGTAATACGTACGAAGGTATTATACACGTATCTGTAATTATAGAAAAAAGGATCTTTCACGTCTTCACTCATGCAGAGAAGGAATTTAATACTTTTATAATCGGTGTAACTTCATTTTTCTCAGAACAAAGAAAATGGTAAAAATGACGGCTGCTATTTTACCGGTTGTGCTCATAGGAACCTTTGGCTACTCTCTGTATAAGCTTTTGGTATTCGTCTGAAATATATCAAAAGTACTTATTATCCATCACTTCATTTACCCTGCGAGTACATTTTTTTAACAAATATATTTATATTTTTCATAGTATTTTTTTTTTCTTCAAATCTGCGACATTTTCCGATAGCCGCAAGTTTTTTTATTCATTTGTTTTGACTTTAAACTGTAACCGATCAATGTTATAATAACGGCGTCAGAAAATTATCGGAAACGACAGTTTTAAAAATGCATGAAAAATCGTTTCAAGATCGATATGTGCTTTAAAAAACAGTCAATTTATTTTAAAAGAAAAAAACCTGCTCGATTAGAATAAATATCAAAAGTTGGTTAATAAAAATTGAATTTTATTATTATTGTAAATCAATATTTAATGATCCCGATTTTGGTTTTCCGATTTTTATCTATTCGGGAAGTATTGAAATTCCAAATGGGATCCAATTTTTGTTCGAGAATACACTTTGAATGGTCAAAATATATATAAGGTCGCTACAACTGAGAAATTTACTCTACTAATAATATTCCAATAGCTAATAATTTTTTCTCCTTTTTTTCAGTCTGTAAATACACGTGCCACAAGACATGCGAGGACAAGGTAAGAGAGACGCTTATAGTTATGCGGCGTTGATTATCTTCAATTTTTCGTATTACAGAAAATGCCATGAAAATGAGTTTAAAAAATTGCCCATCTAGCTATGGCTGTGAATCTTGTTATACCTCGAGCGTAAGTCCAGACTTTGTACTTATACATACCCGGCAGAGTGGATGCTGAAGAGTAACCCCGTTTCAGCACAGTCCAACTTGTCCGCCACGCTCTCCAGCGGACTTACGAGAACCCCTCGAGTTCATCCGGTTGCGCACGTGCATTCCTATCAACGCCGTTCTTCTAAGTAAATTACACGGACAAATTCCTCTTACGAAAAGGAACCGCGGACGTGATACGAAATCTCTTAACTCTCCTTAGTCTTAAGGGGCAACAGCGATGATGCTTCGACCTTTTGTATCTGTCAAGTTATTTGCACCAAAATTGCACAATGCCTAATGAAGATCGAACAGTGATTAAAAAAAAAAAAAAAAAAATCAAAAATAAATTTAAAAAAGGATGAAAAACAGAACCTTGCACATTGCTTTCTCTTTACTTTCGCTTTTTGCAAAGCTATTTCTATGACAAAGTATGATAATCAATGTTGGCTTCCTCATAGAGGAAGCTTTGTAAAAAATGGAAAAATAATGTGTAAGCAGTGTGCAAGATTCTACTTTGCATCTTTGTCTTATGTCGTTTGCCAAAAGTTGTAGTAATATGCAAATTTATGAAAAAATAAAAAATGCCATCAAATCTGACCCTCCGTATTGATTATTACGAAATTCGGTAGCTAGGAACACCGAGTACCATCTTGGACTGTAGAAAATTTCAATTGATAAGGTGATATTTTACGTAAGTTTGTGATGCGAAACGTACATTTTTCCAATGTTTTAAAATCCCTTATAAGACAAATCTATATTTATATATTTATCCCAAATTTAATACGGATCCTTCTTCAACGGGGGTTGTTTTTAAAAAAAAAGATTCAGGGCGATAGCTACAAACTTGCAAACGCTAGAGGAACTGGAGACATTTTTCTGAAATTCCATAATTCGATAAAAAATTATCTTATCGAATATTTTCGGACAATGCTTACAAAGTTGCAAGAAAAACTCTTTGACAGATGAAATGAAGCATTGAACGCTGAAATTTGTTTACCGGTTTCAAGTAATAGCTACGACAAGTTGAAAATTTTACTTGTGACCTCACACCATTTTAGTGGACAGTATGTCTTGCATAACAAAATTGCATAAATACAATGCTTGGTATATACTTGACGAGGTGTCAATGTCAGATTTTTCAAAAAAGGGTCATCATCTACAGATTTTGATTCGTATTACTTTTTTGAGATGATAAAATATGGAAAACAAATTTGGTATTTATTAGGATTACCATAGAAAAATCTACCATAAACTATCAACAATACAAGAATAATTATTCACCTGTACCAAAGTTATTTTATCATTATTTGTCATTCCATTTTAGTAATTCCAAGAGTAGTGGACTATAGGCACTTATAGTACACGAGATAGTCACTTGCCTTCTTCCGCCACGCGATCGTTCGCTTCATATGTCTAATAAAAGCGAAAATGTCTACTGTATCTTCAAGACGGTATATAAAAATTTTACGGTATAGAAAAATACCAATAAATTTGATATGCCATTTCTATAGCAAATATAGACTCTAATCGTTTTTGCATACTTCCTTAATGGTTCACATGTTAATGCCGCCAAGCTCAAGCTTAAGTATAATTTTCACTCAGAAGTTGTGAAAATTTGAAATAATATGCGTAAGTTTCCATGACGTACATAACAATAGTGTACTAGCCTTTTGTTGTTGTTGTGAAAATAAAAAAATATTATTCCGGAGGTGAGAGGTTTGGCGTTGATAGGCCCACATCAACACTAATAATCCTCCAATGGAATACCGAGGAATCGTAATGACGATTTGCCACAAATCATGGGCAGAAGTATTTGTACGTTATTGTTTAATTTCGATTGTATTTCTCGATGCGAAACTCGTCGTTATTAAATTTGCGGTTTGGTCTCATGGCTTTCCCCTATGAGCGCCTAGATTATACATATTACGTCATACACGGAGAAATATATAACATAGTACTTGCAACATTTAACTGGGTAACGAGTCGCCGGAGGATCATCCACTATATCTTCATTCCAATTTCCAGTACGTACAGACTGCACACTACATCGACCTAGAAGAGCATCAACACATATGTACATAAGTAGACACGAGAATTCCGCTTCTTCCTCGAGTTTCGTCGTCGACTGGTGGTTGTCTCGTTCGCCCGACGAGGATACGCTCCGTCGGAACCGGCATCGCGCGCTCTTAAATACACGTGTACACGTGGTCGTATGCATTTGTACATGTGTTGACGAGGCCGTGAGCTCAGGTTCTCAAGTTTGTGTGGGACGCTCGCGGTGTGGGTTCAGTCACCGGGCAGGGCACGAGCCTTACTTACTTACTAGCTTGCCATCTTCGTCGCTCGATGCAGCGCACCGGCCGGCTAGCTCACCTGCATCAGGCTGCACCACATTTACGAGACGACCCTCGACAGCACACATGCACACTCGGAAAAACATTCATGCCACCGGATAACCTTTGCCTCTGACACAAGGATATCCAATGTCCGGCCCTTCCATATTACTTTGGCCAATCAAAATTTTTAACAAAAATCTGTGGAAAGTTGCTACAAAACGGATTCCATTATTCCAACAGATACACGAAATTCATAATTCGAATTCAATATTTCGTTGTAATTTACAATCATTTATTATTCCATCTAAATAACCTATTAAATGAATATTTCATGATATTGATGACAGGATAAACAACGAAAAATCGTGTTTCAAGGTAACCTTTTATGTTACCGAAAATTTTTGTAAATATTACGTTAGGCGGAGAACTGAATTTTCCGTTGAAATCATTTTATCGGCCAGGAATTTCAACACAAGTCACAGCAGCTCCATTATTTTTAAATAATAGGAATAGGTGCATATTTTGATCAAATTCGAAACCTGCGGAACAATTTTGACATAAAACTTTTTTTTTTGCCTAAGAGAATTTGAAAAAAAAATTCAGCCGGTGCCAATATCTAACTTTTTTAACCTTAAATAAATAAATTATAACGACGTATATGTGTAAAATAAAAAGCGTCGGGTGTTTGCACCAACTTAGTGTATTTGAATTCTCTTCATATTGATTAACAAAAACAAAATGGTTACTTTTCTTTAAATTTCTGGCCCATATAATGATTGCGACAAAAAATATTGTTTTGTTGAACATAATATCATTATTAATTTTAGATGAGATGAAAGATTACCTCCGAACACGATCAATGTTGTTTGTTTTGTCATCAACATCGTTCAAAATTACATAACGGAATTTCAGCGAATTTTCATTTTATAGCCCATGTAAAAGAAATAGTATAAAAACAGTATTGGAATATAGTTTTAAGATTAAAGTATAAGGAGTATGTCGTATTGGACAAAATCATACTCCAACTATATACTCGTATTCGAGTATTAAGTATGAAATACATATACGAAAAAATATTGGCGTATAAAAAATTGTTGAGTTAGTAATAGCAGTTTTAACTCAAAATCTATTAATTTTACTCCATTTCGATACTATTCCGATACTCTTTTCATACTTTCTCTTCCGCGAGAGGTCATTAAACGTTTTCAATTATTCAAACGATATCATTGTTTCAGTTGAAGTAATGGAAGATCGAAAAGTACACAAAAAACTTTTTTCTCCAAATTTAAGATTTGCTGTATCATTTGGAATTACGAAATACAATTTTTCGAAAAAAAATTCAGAAATTTCTTATTCCGGTGGCCGAACTGGTAGGTATACTATGTGTGTGTGTTGGGTATTTAAAGTTTTTGTGAACAGACCGTTCGCGGGCATTGACAGTAGAAACTCTGCGTACAATAGCTAGAGTCCTGGTAGATGGGTGGACACTGTCGGAGACGCGGAGAAAAGATATGAATGTTCGACCGAGAGCTGAAACGTGTCTTGGACTAATACAGAGGGGAAGCGGTACACTCTACTCGTGTAACAAACTCCCTGCCACTTATACAGTACTGTACCTAATAGCTAGCGGAATAAACCAAGACATCGCTTTTACCTCGACAAGTTCATCTCTCTCCGCGCCAATACACATATATTCATGCGTCAGTTGATTCCAGATTTCAACCGAGTGAAAATGTATAGTTAGAAATAAAACCCTCTTATTCCTGTTTGACAGACATCGACATTACGCCTTTTTATTTTTATTTTCGCCGTGTAATAATTTACATACATTTTTCTAGATTTTTTTATCACCAAATCCAATTATTTTTCAAGTATTCGGAGAATTGGTATAACTGATTTTACTTCATTGCAGGTTGAAACACTGAAATTTATGGTATCACTTTATTAAAACGTTCGCCATAGATCCTTGTAGATAAATTATTATTTAATCGACGTAAAAGTATTTCCTTTAAAAATCCAGACGGAATAGGAATTGAGCGAAGGGGTTTCTTAAAATTCCTTAAGCTCCTTAAAGCTATGAAAAAAGGAGGAACGTTTCTTCACGAATTTTTCCAACATCATTCATGCCCTAAAAAAATTGATAATTTCGCGTGACGCAATTTCGAAAGGGGCAAATTATGAGTTGAAAAATTTAATTATGTATGTTTTTATAAATCTTCATAAGGTATTTTAAGATTTTTTCTCACCTTCAAAGATGTAAACAGGAATAACGGTAAAAAGAGAACAGGGGTTATCGTTATTTATCCATATGGGTATGAAATATTTTTTGCTAAATTTCAAATGCGAATCGCGGATATAAGAGCTAATAATTTACATATCGTATTACTTTACAAAGTTTAATTGCTAAAAAAAACAATAACTAATTGTACCTCGATTAGTTCTCCTTTTTTTTTTTTTTTTGTAGCCTGAGCGTCTTTTTGCAATTCACTTGTGATACATATTCTAAGCTACATGGAACTCACGCGCAGCTTGAAATTCGAGGCACGAGGAACGACGGTTTCTAGGTGTCAGCATTGTGATCCTTCTCGGTAGCCACTGGCTGTCAGCATCTTTCGAATAATGATGACACAACAGATCTAATCCATACGCATGATATTCTGGCTCCTTCTGGCCGGCTTCTCCCTCTTTTCATCTCGAGTCAAAATACAAAACCCTGTTTCTCCTTTTTCTCTTATTAATGAATATATTGTAAGACCGCGATTGTTAAATTAACAGCGATAGTCTCAATTTCCATTGATTTGGTGCTGCATGGAGAAATTATTATATTACGACCCTATGCCCGAAAGTTGGAGTTTTTGGCGTATGTGTTATCAATGCCGAGGTGAAGCCGAGAAAACGATTTTCCTTAATCCCCTAGCCGTAAGTACGGTCTTCCCGCGGCGGCATTTTACTCCGGAAACAAGGAATTTTGTAGCCTGGTGAAATCACAGCGCGCCCTCGCGGACCACGAATGTTTCGTGTCTCGGTAATGCCGCTAAATTCACTACGTCGCTTGTCTCATTCATCTGTACGTAAACTCAAATTTTCAATATATTCGGATTATGAACGTTTGATGTCCAAAGTGTAAGCTATACCAACAATAATATAATATCTCTAAGTCCAATAACCCTCCGATGAGCGCAAACCTCGGGGTCGCCCCGGTTTCGGAAAAGTCGGGAGGAACTACTACCCCCTGCTGAGAAAAACATTGGCTTCGTAGGTACCACCATAGGTAAAGTCTCTACGTTAGTACCGTGCTAATAGTAAAATTCAAATTTAACCCAAGATAATAATGATTTAAAAAGCGAAAAATGGCATTCAGATGTGAGAAACGGATTGCACAACGAAGATAAAAATGATGTCAAGTCGCGTAGGAGGGTTGTACCGAAGGAGAGGATGAGAGGGAATCGAGATTGGCGATTCCTACGTTCCTCGTGTCTCTCCTTGAACTCGCCCGCGACATCGTATACTCGGGTCACGCGGGCTTCGACTACTAATGCGTTAACTGGCAGCGCACCAGTGTGTTATAGGTACTGTTCGTTTGCTCGTATTGAACCGCCAGTCCGTGTGTATGGGAGTTGGGAGATTCTCGAGGCAGCAGCGTGGTGCCGCCGCGGCGGCTAGCGAAGATATACGCGCGGCGGCAGCAGCGCGGTACTGTACTATAAGTACCGGCGAGCTCGAACGGTAGCGTATCGATGTCATCGTGAAACAATGTGGCTTCGTATCGGGGCCCTGGGAAGCTCCGTTCGCTCCGTTCGCTCCGTTCGCTCCGTTACCCTCGCGCACTCTCCCCCGCCTCGCGTTCTCCCTGCTTCCACATACGTATGTACACATTAACTGTAGCACCTCTATATCATCGTACCCATTATAGCCTATACCTCCTACGAGCACTCCATCTTCACGGTTGGCAACCCCTGCTCTATACGTGGAACGACGTTAAACGGGTATGACGCCGTCTCCCGTGTTGAGCTCTCTTCCTTCTTCTCTTCGAGGACGTACCTGGTCATCCGTTTTACGTTCATCGTCTCGGCAGCCTCTCGATAAGACCGGACAAAACTCTCGAGGAATCATCATTATCTCCAAGATCGGCAATTAACCTGATGTTTGTTCGGGCCAAGCATCCACGCAGCGAATCGCATCAAATTTATCTTTCCTCGAATTGATAATTACCGATGTGAAAGAAATTTCTATCCAGTTTCTCCTGACGTTAACTCGATTGTTTCTATGCTTCTTGCAGTAACGTTGCTGCATCGTAGGAAGAAAGTATACAAATTTTTCATTCTCAATAAAATCCGATTGTATACGTCAGACTTTTCCTATATAGACTTACGTCTTCAAGAATATCAAGTCACGTCAGCATAAATCCGTGAATAGAATTGCCCGCATATATTCAGAGATTTAAATTATCATGTTAATGTTGATTAAAAAATGTAAAAACGATTCCACATACAATTGACGTCAAAGATGATTGAGAGAAAACAAATGGACAACCTCTTTTTGTGAACGCTTCGTTGAGTCTGAGATGGAGTATATTCAGACGAGCCACAATGTTCCTCCGGATGAGCAACGATCTCTCGTGTCGCTTGTGCTCCGCACGGTATTCTCGGCAGTGGTCGTCGCGAGCTATTTGTATTTTCTCAATCGAGATGGCAAGTTGAGTATATATGTGTATTTTACATATATGAGATGCAGCACGAGAGTCGATCCGGCCTGTTCGCCCGGACGAGTTATACTCACGTGAGGATCAGTTTTCAGAGTCACCCTTGAGTGAAATCAATACGACAACCCTCCAAACAGTGCACACTGGGTGTGAACCATCGAAATATCTTTCGTTTCACTGTCAGCTCGTGGACACTGAGCGCGATACGCGGACGAATATCCCGCTATTGAGAACAATCTCTCTCTCTCTCTCTCTCTCTCTCTCTCTCTCTCTCTCTCTCTCTCCCTCTCGTGTATGTCCACGGTGCCGTAGAGAACCGTAACGTTCCATGGCCATTTATGGCGGAGGTATTTCGTCCAGTTTCGGAGCTCACTCTTCGCGGATGAGTGAGGCCGCGACAGCGTCAGGGTCGAAAAGTCCAGGTGGCACGTCCTTGTTACCCGAAGATGGTTATGGTCCCGCGAACTGGTAGCTCGGCACCGTTTCGTCTTCGTCTTCTTCATGTTCTTCTTCATCGGTCCTACAGCGAAGGTATACGAAGAAGGAGGAGCTCAGCTGCAACCCGACGAACGTCCCTTTTGTAATACCTACGTTCAACTCGGCTCCAAACCCTCGGTGCAGGGAGCTACAATACCGCACAAACATATATTCAGATAAGATTCCAGCCATTCATCTGAATTCGATGTCTGTCGAATTATTTTTACCTGAATTTTATCCATTATTCGGTGAAAACTTCTTATTAGTCAAACTGCAAAATGGTGGTTCACTTATTTTGCACATTTTTATATTTTTTTATAGACTAAACTCTGAATTGGACAATCGAGTATTTTATCCGGGAGACAAATATTCTCAACTATTATAATACATTGTTCCATCATACTTACATCATACTCTAATACTCAATCTCAAAATCCGGTTATATCGAGGATCATCTATATAATGGTCGTTCGAAAGAATTAAGTTATCGGGTCAAACAAAACGATTATTCTTCATATTTAGCCGCGATGGTTGAAGGCGCGTGTCAATATAAATCGGTCGAACCAATGAAATAGTATCCCGTGAAATTCGCAAAGAATCGAAATTTTAAGTTCCAGAATTATTGACACAATGACAATCATTGAGTCAATAAGCTCCAGAGCTCTTTTGTAAAAACTCGCAAAAAGATATAAGCTTGAGCAAGATAGAAACAACAAGTACCGATGGGAAATGCAAGAGGAGCAATAACTCATAACGATACCCCAGAAGACAGAACACAGAACAGGGTTTTAAAATTAATTATATATGTTGGAGAAATTGATCATCGAAACTCGTGATTATCGATCGATTTACTGGGTCTTGTGCGAGTTGAATCTGGCTGCAATTCACGAGAGATTTTCCGAGATTTCATACGCGCCGGTGCATCGACCGTCCGGACGGAGGAACAGGAGGAGGAGGATCTCGGGATGCTGCGGTGAAACGGTGAAGGCGGCGAGTGGGTCCCGTCGTAGCCAAGTTGGCGAGAGCGGAGAGGATGGGGATAGCGGAGAGGAGTAGCCGGGTAGCTCCGCGTCAGGGCACGACCATACCTGGGTAGCTGGGTACTCTCGGAGGCGCGCACTCCCGGCAAACTCCAGGCCATCCACAGGATCGTAAACAGACAGCAAGAACCGGGCAAACCGGCGGCAAGTTCCTCGAGTACGCTCAGATAGGCGTTCTCCTGAGCGGGAAGACTGTGCGGCTCGTCGGTTATCTCGACGGTCCGCGTGCACGAGTCCCTCTTCGCCGTCTCGACTATGGACGATCTGTCCCCATCGAGTCTCGTGTTTGTCGCCGAGGATACTCGCGACCAACGAGATGAACGAGCCTAGCACCCAGCTGCAGCGGGGAGTCTTCCCTTCTTATTCCGCGAGCTTGGCAAGACCTCGAGCGCGCTCCATATCGTTGCTTCAAGCTGGCTTGAACAACGCGCCAAGTCGAGTCATCGACGACGAGCTTCAAGACCGTTGGCGCGCGCATGTAGCGCTCGTGCTTTCCAGATCACGTAAAAGAAGCGGTGATACGAAGAGAAGAGGCTATCGAGCTCTCGCAGGTAGGTGGGCTGTCAATCCAAGGAAAATCGAAGGAAAATCGAAGGAAAATCGAAGGAAAATCGAAGGAAAACGGGCGAGGCGAACCCTTCCTCCGCCACTATTACCCTCGATGATAAGTAGTGCCGACGGATCAATTCATCATTTCGTCTCTCAAACACTTCTCAAGCAACTCCGAGTTTCATGCTGTTATCAGGCTATTTTGCAGTTCCACACAAGTTTATTGGAATTCGGATTCTTCGGTATTCATCAAGTACCTTGTCTTATATATTGCAGCAATTATAATTCATCTATCAATTTGCGTTAATCACCACTGTAGTATTTTTCGTCGTTTAGGGTTGTAAAAATGTCATCTATTCACCGTCGAGCTGTTTTTAATATGTCCCGTGGAAAAGATCATCCTATGATGAAGTCAAGACAATTCCGGGTGAAATTTGGTCGGTCCGGAATTGAGTCTGGTAGAATCGGGTAGAATTTTTTATCGCTGAGAAAATTACAGAGTATTTCTTCATGGCTCTCGGTGTCGCAAAAAAATTACCACAAGGGCACGGTTTGCGATTTCAGGATAAAAAAATGTTATAACACTAAATCAATGTCGATTTCGTACGTATAGTATCATTTTTTTTAACGCTAGAACTGCGATCCGTGACACTCTGATGATTTTTTTGCGATATCTACGGTCATGCGGAAATACTCTGTTATTTTCTCAGCCGGAAAAAAAAAAAATTGGTTTTCAAATTTTCTGAAATTAAAAAATTCCATTTTGTCGGTAAACAATCAGTGTTGCCAGAATGTGGATATTATTATTATTATTATTCCATTCAAAAGATTCCACAAAACTACAACTTTGGAGAAGAGACATTTTTTTCAGTGTCTTCAAGAAATCGAGATACGTTCGGTTTCAAGAATTGCCTTTTTTGAAATACTCGATTGAAGAATCTGGAAAAACAAATCAATTAGATTGCTTTTCAGTGGTATTGTAATGTAATAACCAATCATGAGGCTGATCTGAGATGATCGAAAAATAAGTGTCTGAATTGTCAATGCTTCATATAGAGGATTCGATTTCCATTATATATACAATTATAAACCTTCCATTTTCAAACTTGAATTGGGTTAGACATATTTCGAAGGTACATCGATTAATAATAATAACGGCTAATATATATATATATATATAAATCGCATCTCCGAAATAAGATTAGCGACTTATAGGGCTACTACTAATGACGTCACAAAAATAATTGATTATTAATTTTCCCATGTATAAGTTTGCGAGAATGGCCTTTGAAATTAATCTAAATAGTGTCTGTTACAACTAGTCGTTATTCTCATAGTCGATTCGTAATTTAGCATGCGATAATTTTGTACGAATTAAACAAAGTATCAAATGAAATTAGTAAGGTGTTGAAGAACGTAACTTATAATAAAAATTATAATACCGATATGTCTGCAAAAATTACTATTCACATGAATTTATCTAATGTCTTGGAATTTGTCGTTATTCTCATGATTAATTTGGGATTCCTGATGCGATAATTTCATATCGATTAGACAATATATGTATATTATTAAAGCATTAAATATGTCTAAAAACTTCACTTATGAGATAAAAAATATAATTAGCCATACGATGTAACGCGTGTTCAGCTACGCGTTGGGCTATCAATTATGTGTAAAATATCTAGAAAATCAACGAGTCGGAGAAGATCCAATCAAGATAATCAAGGATATAATAACAGGCGCGTAATTGTAATTACCGGGAGAATGAATAGGTTGATGGATCGAAGGGCAACCGGAAAGCCCGTTGGCCAGGTGTCTACGTATAGTAGGTATAGGTGTAAGTGTAGCGGTGCGATAGCGGCAATAGCCGAGTCTCGCGGTGCTCGGCGCTCGCGCTCGCGCTCACACCCATCTCTCGCCGGATCCAGTCCGCGAAGAGCGCTCAGACGTGGTGGACGTGGCAAACGACCGATCGCACGAAATTTCATACAAAACCGCGAGAGCCTAAACAAACCGCGTCGATTATTACCTCAGCTCGTGTATTTCCCCCTCCCCCCCACAACAATAACATAAATCATACTATTTATGTTTACTCTCCTAATCCTTCCCTTATTTGCATAATTGCTCAAACCTTTTAACCAAGCAATTAAGTACACTCAGTGACGGAGTGAATACAACACCGAGTTGATTCGTGTGGGTTTACGAGTGTATTTTTCGAGATTAGCAGTATTGTGTAGTGACAGTTCTAATAAGGAATAGTGCAGAGTGACGAGTGATCCTCGTAACGGCGGGGTACCACGAGGTACATGGTACCTGGAAAAAATAACCGTTGGACTTCGAACTCTAAATACAGTGTGAATTGGCAGTGTGAGCTCACGCTACAAAAGCGGTGACAACCCGAAGGAGAAATTCCGTCGGTGCGTGTACAAGCGAAGAGATCCACCACGTGTCGCCGATAATTCTCCTCTCTTACTTATGGACCATTAACTTTCGCACTCTCCATTACAAGAGATATACCCGATGTTTATCGATTAATTGCCAGGCTTTTATCGACGCCGCCGATTCTCGAAGATCAAAGCTCAAAAGTCATACTCGATTCATACAGAGAGCCGAGTACCGCATCGATCCTCCCATAGCTGACACGTGAACGTGAAAGAGAGACTGGTGCCAAAATGAATGGTCAAGATGTCATGGCCTTGACCCGAGAAGGCCGATAATTCTGACTCTCGATAGACTTTCAGTGCCGCCCACCGCGAATACTCCTTCGCGTAGCGTCGCGAACAGCTGAAAGAGCTTTTCACTCTCGGATATATATCTCAGTCGTGAGGCTGACAAACAGGATACATATACTTTTAGGCATAAGCCTTAGGTACGCCGAGGCAACGCTTGAGATACTTTAGTAGCGGGAGTGAAAAGTAATTGTACGACTGATAAATTTTCGTGAGTTCTTCGAATATACGTATATAGAGGGTAGGAGGACGTTTAGTTGTGTAGCGGCTGATGCTGCGGGGTGAAACGTCCACGAGGAATCTCACCGACGATCTACGGGCCAACGAAGCAGAGCTCAGCCGGTGGTAATGCGGTACCAGAGGTGACGGCAAGATGAACGGTCACGGCTCCACGAGCGAGGTACCACTCGCGCATTCACCAGCCACCCTTCACGTACGCTCCAAAGCCTCTGCCTATTTCCATTGGCACTTTTCTTCTCTGCCCCCCCCCCCCCCCCCTGATTGTTGTTATTGTTGACGAAATGCATACACGAATTAAGATTTTGTCTTTTTTCAATTGAAAAAACGTGGTCCGAAAAATGTTGTTTGATATAGAGTTTTGGTGAAATCGTCAGTTTGGTTTCGATTCGATTGCGTTGTGAATTTTTCCGAAAACCATTTTATTCTATGATATTTCGAAAAACCTGACATATTGTGCGGTCCTACATTGAACTACATAAGGCGAATAATATTGAGTAATACCGGATCAATCGTTCTCTCTCCATATCCAATTATTTCTCCAAGACTAAAAATTCCTTGAGCTTCAATTGCCGAAAATTTATAAAAAAACATTAATGAAAAGTAGGACTATGATAAGTTGCACCGATTCACCAGCCACCGTTGACGAACGCTCAAAGCATGCCTATTTTCACTGAGCGTTTTCTTCAGTGATTCACCCCTCTTTATGCCCGTGGTTCTTCTTCTCCGCGGTAACGCATCGCTTTCCTCTCGCATCACGGCTTCGGAAGTATATATATATACCATCCGGTGCAGAGTGGCGTTTCGTTTCTCCTCTGCTGTAGCTGCTGTTGCTGCTCTTCATCTTCTCTTGCGTTTTTTTTAACCCTTCATTTTGCTCGTCACGCCGTAAATCCGCAAGGCATACGGCGTCCTCGAGCCGCCGACCACGCCAAGGCTCCAAATATTAAGTCCGCATGCTCGCTGGCTATAGAGGTGGAGTGTGTATACCACACGCGCAAACACCGCAACCGAGTGGTATTTCGACGCGTAACGTTACACCGGAATTTCAGCCTGTCTTATAAATCTATAGGTATAGATATTCCGTTGGAAAGAAGAGACCGGAGACATAACAACTTTGAGTAGTTTAAAAAAATAATGAGACACGAATTTTCAACCAGCATAAGCACAACCCCGAGGAGGGCTGCTAACGAGTAAAATACACAAATATCCACCAGTTTGCCAGTATTATCCATACTACCTAATCAATGTCGAAGTTTATGGCGAATGCGTGAAATCGGTGAATACCGCACTTTCCTTCGTCTGATCCAATATAAATTGACACCGAGGCTTCGTTTATGTTATAGCCGCACTTTTACTAGACTCGCCTCTTTTTTTTTCTTATCTATGAAAGTTGTAACAAACCAAATTGGTACTCGGAACGAATATGCCTCAATTAGCATTACTCAACCGCGAATTTAAATCGCTGAAATGTAAAATCGTAAAGTTGAAGAATTTTTTCTAATTTGTCGAGAGATAAGTGAGAAATAAAGGTCGAATGACATTTGCATGGTAACATGGTAAAAGGAAAGTATTTAATTTCTCGGTTAATTTATGTTTAAGAGGAGGAAGAAATTTATAGCGGTGAAAGATGTTTTGCGTCGCGAATATTCGCGATTCTGTACAACTTAAGTACGTTTCGTAGGTGTTATGCAGCTTGTGTATATGTCGAGATAACGGATACCCCTTTCCTCTCTCCGAGCCATCATTACGATTAGATAAGAGCGCGGGTGCTCGTCGTAGAACGAGTTGGAGGTACAAGCCATAGCGAGCTCGTAGACCGCGAGACACGGCTGGCCACCCGCTCGCACCTATGTCAATTCGGTACGCCAATCGCCTTTTATTCTTTTTTATTCGACCTCTTTTCAGGTAACAAGGCACCGCGCACTTGTTGACTGTCTCGTAAACATGATTTAGGTATTCACGTGAGAATTATAAGAAACTCGGGTATGCGCTCTCGCTTACTCATTGTCTCTGTACTTGGAGGAGAAAAGATTTCATTGACGCCAAAGAAATACTTGCCTTGGTTTTACCAAAATATTTCCCCTTTCATTTCAATGAAATAGCGCATTTCAATTTCAAAGTGAACGTTTCATTGGCCGCGTAAAGAGAAACATTCACTTGGTGAACATATTATAATAAAGGAACAATTTCATTGTTTCTCAGAGATGTTTTTATTGACTTGAAGAAACGATCTCTTTTATTCAAAGAAAAGTTATACTCGATGGCAACTCTCTAGCGGCCTATGCGCCTAACCTCACTTTTTTTATTTCCCGTTAACCCGTTGAACGTTGAAAGTTGAATGGCTTTGCAATTCATGAGGCCACAATAGGCTGAACCTATTCTAAAAAAATAGCTTTCGAAATGTTGAGCTGTGGTAAAGGAAGTGCCACTGTTTGAAATCAATGAGAAAATATGCTCGGTTTCAATACGCATTCCTTTCAAGTTAAACAAGACGAAGATTTCATTAAATTAGTGACGTTTTTGTTGTTGTTGTTGTATAATCAATGGAAAAGGTTCATTAGCTTAAAGACACGTTTCTTTGAAACAATGTCACTCCTTTTCATTGAGTTAAAGATCATTCGAAAAAATGATAGTATTGAAACTCAAGTATTTCATTCCACTGGCAATGATTATCGTAAATCAATGAAACTTCTTTCCACGGTGCAGAGAAATCGTATAGTACAGTTAACCATAATATTGATTTTTAATCCCTGCAACTACTTACATAGTTATACGAACTATTTTATTAGAATTTGTATTACGAACTAAAAACGATTAGTTGTTATTTTACGGTTATACTGATACCATAATTTTCTCTCAGTATAGGGTTATTCCAAAAACTCAGTAAATTACAGCCGCGTTTATTGATCAATCGATAACTGATAAGCCGACGTTCTTAGTATATACGCTGCACGAGTTGCACCGAAATTAAAAGTGAGATTCATGCGATGTAGAAAAGTTTTTCGCGTCGAGGGAATTCCGGAAGCCAACGCGAGGAAATTGAATAAACGTATAACTTTTAACGTTGCCCGAGATGCGGCTCTCGGGAATAATGCAAGCACGTTATTACACCAAGTTTGTAAGCACCGGTAAACCGGTCACGACGGTGGCGCACGGTAAAATAACATTCAGAGACAGCCGCAGGCCTGTCTTATCTTTACGGAAATGGTAAAAAAGCTTAATGGGAATCTCAAGTTGCCGTTTGGATGTATAAGAAATACTGCAGATGCGGAGTACGTTCTTAAATAATACTAACGAAAAATCTCCTCACCTTTGAATATTTATATGTATTCGTATGGTAATGTGTATTATTCGAAAAAATCTCCGATTTGATGAGAAAAATTATAGAGAATATATTTATTTCTTGTTCAATCATATTCGGCCGCTAATATTTCGGCCGCTAGTGAATCTGTGAGATTCCGTCGAAAGACTAATTTCAATTTTCCGAAAATTAGTCTGATGATGATAATTATTTTATTCACGAGACAAATTTCATGGAATATTCAAGTTCAAGATTTTTATGTCTGGCTTTATGTGTTTCTATGTCCCGCGTTTAAAAGTTTATTTGCATATACCTTAAAATTCGGTCCAACGAACGAGTGACAATTTCGTATAGCTGTGAAGCCCGCGTCTTTCTCTGTAATTATTGTTAACCAAAAATATACACAAATTCAAATATTATCCAAGTTTTCGTAAAATTTCGACTATTTTTAAATTGTCCTTCATAAGTACAGATGCACTCAACGTTGGTTGATAATGAATATGACATTGTATTGTATATCGACTAATGCTCATACATTGTATATGAAATGTATGTAAAATTGGGATATAGAGGACGTTCGAGCGTAGCGCGTATTTCAATGCCGAAAATGAGCCGGAGGGTAGAGACGGATTGATTGCGTATAGCTCATCGTCTGTGGGCCCAACAACGCAAAAACGCAAAGCCACCAATGCCGATTTCGCTCTTTGGTGCTTCGAATACTGCTGCTCGCGCGAACCCAATGAAAAATAACTACGGAACGCACACGGCTTTTCTCAGTTTTCTCCGAGGCTTTTTTTCTTTTATATTCAATTCTCCCGAACAGTGAATTCCTCGCAGCGGAGCTGAGTTACAGCGAGATGTCGAGACGATTCTGACGATACACACTCGACAGAGCTTCACACTCCACGTCGAAGCGAAACGACGGTCTCACGAGCTCTTAAATCCACGGGCTGTCAAACTTGTGTGCATGTCGCTTTTCGGCCCAATTATCAATTTTTTAAGTTCCCATAATGCGAGAAACAACATTCCGGACAACTTTCCCTGACACCACTGACCGTACAAATTAACATTTTCCCGCAACGTTATATCAATTATATCTAAATAAAGAGAATTATCTTAATATAATAATAAAAACTATAGCAAAACTTAGACCTACTCAAAATTGCTACAATTCATTGATTAATTATACACTATCAAAGTGTTTTCTACTCAATCACATCACAGCGAACCATGTAAATTTGTACAAGATACATGTACTATTTGCGATAAATAGAAAATAACAACAAACGTGTTACTCCAATGGATATTCACATAGTAAGTTTAAACTGGTTTAGCGGTGACCACGAGCACCACATCCCGGAAAAGGAAATCGCAGTCACACGCCTGTTTGAATCTGGAAAACTACACCGTGTACATGTAGCCCGGAGACTGGAGTAGGCATGTAGATTGACAACAACAACAACAACAAAACATCTTTGTATATCTAATTGTCTCGAGGTGTGCCTCTTAAGTTATAGCCATCAGGAGATAAATTCGTAACAATAGAATCTCTAACACTGTGCAGAAATCCCGAAAACTCAAGTGACGAACGGACAAAGACACATTCTCAAATTGTAATAGTAAGTGTGTATTTATTAAAAATACATACAATACATTTATTGACACTAAGATAAATAATTAAAATGTTGGCCCTTAAGGGCTGAACTGACGACGGTAAAGGAAACTTTGGCAAAGTTTAATCCGATGAAATGAGAGCCTCTGATTGAATATGAAACTTTTCTAGTTAACCATGGAGTAAGTAAGGTGACTGGTACAGTACATGCGCGTAGTTCCTGAATCATAAGAAACCTCAACACTATATATACCTATATTATATATGTATTCATAGACAAGTAAAATATCGGCCTGAAGAAGAATCGGTCAATGACCCAGCGCACTCTCCGATAAACATCATTGGGTGTTGAGATTATGTTTATTCATGTATTAACTCATAAAACAAATTATCCTATGGTGAAAATTAGCTGAAATTATGATGGGATCTTTATATTAATCTAACTCCGTAACGGCCCGAGCTCAAACACCTCACGGCTCCTTAAAAATCAAGTTGGTAGAACTTGAATTTCGTAAGATCAGTCCCAAGTATCGTAGGAATTCGAGCCACTGACATAAATCGTCTTATAGTTACGTTCCAGTAATCGAAATGCAAATTTAATGAAAAGTAAATATATTCCACGAGGTCGTGAATATTTTTTATTTCCTTATTTCTGACGTTTTTCTGCTTTGCCTTTCTCTTTTTTTATATATCTACCTCCTCTGTTATTAGCGCACTGGACTATAAATTAATCCATCCGGTTTCTTATATTAAATTATATCTGTTGAAGATTGAAAAAAAAAAAACAAACAAACAGGAATAAGGAAAAAAAGTAACTAGCAAGGACATCGGGCTATCTAAGCGTACTGCGAGAACTGCGACGACGACCAAGTGGAAGTTGGCGAATCTTGAAGAAGGAGCCGACGAGTCGTCGTGAGCTATCCGGCTGGTGGAGCTCAAGGCCGCTCGCTAAATTCCCAAACGAGCCGAAATAGTTATTCCGAGAAGAAGCGCACACCGTGTGCGCGCGGCAGTCAACCTCTCTTTATAAATGGTGTGTTGCTCGCGGCGCAATTCCCATATTCCCTACCTTCTTCTACCCCCGCGCATTAACGATCATTTCGAGGAAATATTTGCTCCTCCTACCAGTCGCTGCAGCATCTCTCGTACCGTGTAATTAAAAAATAAAGGCAGATTTCTATTTCATGAATCTATTCATCGATACGAGTTTGATGAGTTTATTTAACCAAAGTCTCCGGTGCATGAAATCTTATTTCAAAAAGACAGAAGAAAAAAGAATCTGTAGATGACAAAGATCTTTTTATAAAATCTCACATCTAAACCTCATTAAGTAAATAATTCAAGCATTACAATTCGGTGGTTTTTTTAAGACATAGAGAGTGTACCAGAATGGGGGTGCTGGTGCAGGTGAAAAGTAAAATGTATTTTTTTCAGACTAAAACGGTGCACTAATTTCAGTATACAATGTATTATTTTATGTGTCCAAGTGTGCATGCTGCTCGCCTGAGTATCCGAATTTTTATTTAAGGCCTTTCTGACAAAGTTATGATTTCAAGTGTGTAAATGAATCTCCCTTCATCGAAAACTCACTGAAAAAAGTCGTTACGGTAAATACAATTTCGACTACATCAAGAATCGCTACACCGAAACCAGTATCCACTGTTCGACGGATAGAATAAGACATCGAGTACTAATATTTCATGTTTACAGATTTAGTCTAAAAGATGCGATCAGTTAACATTTTTATTATTCATGTCACACCATTCTGGTGCACTATATGTCTTTACAAAATTGCAGAATTATGATGCTTGAAGTGTACGTAATTAGATGTAAGTGTACCATTTTTTAAAAGAACAGTGTCATCGATACATTGTTTTTTCTATAATTTTTTATTGTTTTTTAACATAGTAAGGAAACTGAGATAGCGGTCTTTGCAAAGTACGGAAGCAACATTTTCTTAACGGAGACGTGAAATATAATAATCGAAAATAAGACAAATAACAGAATTTTGAGGAAAGCTTAAAACTAATGGGGAAGCAACGTGACAATTCCAATTGTCAGCTTTTTTAAATACCGTCTTGATAGTCAAGCGTTTGGACGGGCAAAAATAAAAGCCTATGGTGCGGATATACAAACATAACGCTGTTCTGCATTACGCTGTTTAAATCATGAAACAATAATTTTCATACTAATTGATTGCAGAACCTTAAGTTTCTTCATTTTTTAATAATTTCGTCTTGGACCGGATAAATTATGTATGTGAACTTGACAGGCAGATCGACTTTACTTTGGGAACCTTGTATAGGAACGAATACACAACTGTTGCTTATGCATTCTGCAGTTATTATGCACTGTATGTACTACGGTATGAATTAAAAAAACACAAACAACCGAATAAAAAATGACGCTGTTGGTCCGAAACGAGTGTTAATCGAGTCTGAGGGGCTCGAGGCCGAGACGATGAGAGTAAATGGTCCGCCAAGTGCTTTACCCAACACGCGGTATACTTGCTCTAATGACTTAATTCACTTGGCAGTTTATTCAGCTTATACCGAGTTCAAGGGGGATTCCCTTCGCTCTCTTACTTGAAAACGCGTTGCCCCGGCGATATAAGTCCATTCAAGTGAAAGGAGAATAATAAGAGGAATTAAAAATATATATACGAGAATAAATATTCCATTAAACGAAGGTTATAATATACTGTTACAAATATTTGAGGTAAAATTGATGCACGGTGGACAATAAAGCTCTTATAGAGAAACGGGTATGCATTTGTGGCCATTACCGGTATGGCCGCAAATGGATCAAGTACGGTATTACGATGGCCACAAATGGCTATTATAAATATTTAAGGTCAAATTACTACGTATTTCTGGACTTTTGCAGAAACGACTATAGAACATTATCTACATGTGTATAACTTAAAATTGATGTCCGATTCTCCCAAAACTCGTTCCAAATGTAGTCGGTGCACTGTACCTTAAAATTTATGCACAGTCTCCTAAATCAGTTGATAAAATCCTTTTTTCTATTATGCGTCAACTTCAATTTTACTACAAGTATATATTGAATTTTCATTATCGTTCGTAGATTAAATTGAATTTCCTGCAGGGGCTTAGTAAAATGACAATGCATTGAATAACTAGTTTTGTTTACTATACCCTGTAATAATAATCATTTCCATGAATGTAATCCAAAGTGAATCGGAGCTTCCTTACGGTGGAGTATTTTCGATTGATGAGAGCGTGCTGGAGAGGCAAACGCGACGTCAAGATAACGCGTGTCGGTCGTGAGTACTCGGCGGCACGCGGCCCTCACAGGTGGGGGAGGCTCATCAGGAGAGAAATTAGCGGCACATTCGGCGCTCATACATGGAACGTGCTACATGTACGCGCGAAATCGCTCGCATCATAGATACATAGCTCAAGCTGGTGCATATGTAGACGTACGCGTGTCGACGCGATGCCTCGTAATGAATATTGATGCGACACGCTCAGGTTGCCACGAGTCCAGTATTGCTCGTCGCCCGCTCACCAACCCATTACCATTATTAACCCTCTGAGATATATTCAAGCGATTCCCTAGACACGCAGTTATTTTGCTTTCGACTAAAAGCGGCCAAGAAACATCAGCATCGCCGTCGTTTATGTACTACCTGTAGCCGTCGACCCGAGGAAACGGAATTTAAAAGGTCCAAATGAAGTCCTGTTCGGCCGCGTGCTGCGTCCCATTTTATTGAATACTCCTCGGGATCGGAGTAAAAATACCGAATGACCAAAGTAGCGAATCCCTAAAATAACCAAGTTTTAAATAATGCAACTCCGACTTTGGAATGACACCATCAATATGAAATTCGCTATTTTGGTCATTAAGTATTTTCACCTCTGAAAAAAAAATTTCCCGCTAAGAAAATCAAGTTTGTGACACTTTGCGTAGCTCTGTAATAGAGTGTAGTAGTGCTCAGTCAATGAGCTGTGAGAAACTCATCCAAAAAGAGCAAAAAATTTAAACAAAATAGTTCCGCCATACGTAATTGCTCCGATCAATTACGATTCGTAGGTCATCATCTTTGAAACCTCCTAAAATGGCAGCTACTATCAAATTGCAATAAGCGGAAACTATTGTCGACGGCAATTCTTTTGCTTAGACCAACAATTAGGTAGTACAGAGTTACATGAGGTTCTTTAGTCGATAGTCGAAAACCCGAATGTAATGAGGATACGGATACGGATTCTCAAAATTTTTTTTGTATATTCACTTCATACTTAGTACTCGAATATGAGTATAATTGGAGTATGATTTTGTGAAATACGACATACGCCTTATACTTTCCATTTTGATACTATTCTAATACTCTTTCCATACTATTTTTATGTGCCAGCGTACACTCGATGTTTTTGATCTCGGCTTATATACCGTATACTGTAATGTCTACGTAAAAACGTTAGTACGAATTACACGAAGCCCGAAGAAATAATGTTACCTTAGATATACCATAAATCATATATAAAAATAGATAAAGCCATAAAATGAACAATAATCAGTTATCGAAAAAAAAGTTTAAAAAAGTGAAATGAATAAGATCCGTGACGCGTAATTGCTCCGATTAATCATGATTCAAAGGCCGTCGCGAGTCACACTCGTCACTTATTTAGTGTCCTGGGAGAGAGACGAAGAGCCGCGTGTAATGAGCGTTCGTTTGTATGTCGTTGCGGCGTGGGTGGCACGCGTGAACGTACATTCGGTGTCAACGTACACGTACTTATATGTGGAGTACATATGCGTGCTTTGGCTGCCGTCGGCGCTACGACGATATCCCCGAGAGGAAACCGGTCGTGAGTGTATACACGTTCACGCACTTTCGCATCAATTAGCCACGAGCAAAGAATCATTGGCGTGGGTGCAAAAGGATAAAATTGTTAAAAGGAGGGAGGAAACGGTCGGAGAAAAGCGGAGCATCCATTGCCTACGAGCGTATGTCGAAAAGAAGCACACACACGTCAATTAGGCTTGGAGCAAAGACGTCTTAAGGATCGTCCGCGTGGGTGCATTCGTACTGGGCAAGAAAGCTGCTACAGTACAGCAATGAAAATAGGCATGAGAATGGCTAAGTACGAGGGCAATACACGAGGACGCGAATGGATGTTAGTAGCCGTCGAGTTCTCTCCTCATGTCACTAGAAACAAGCTCTCGCGTTATGTATGATATATGGCTCCTTGCAAACCGGTCACTCCTTACACGCCTGTGTATTCAAATTATCCGTAGCTTCTTTTCTATGTTTGTCATTTGAGATATCAACAAAGCCGTTAATGAAATGTCATTCAAGTCGTCACGAAAAAATCCTTAATTGAACCGAAATTTTATCATTTGAATACTTGTACAAAGCCACAAGTATTCAAACAGTTTTTTCATAACTAGGAAATATTGATGTTTTTTTTTCTTTCATTGCGGTGAAAAGCAGTGGTATTTATGCGCTACCGGGTTTCGAAGGATGGATGTCGTAATAATAGTGTATATCCATTTAGATTCGTCGCTACATAGTAATGTGGATTGATATATCCGATTAAGGGAATAAGTATCAAGATGGCTTCGCTCTTATATGATTGTACTTGCAATAGATTATAATTTGACATGATCTCACTTCAAATGCTTCTACGTTTCTCTGAGAACTTGTAGCTGAAATGTTACACAAACATAATAAATCAACGAATATATTGGGGCAATCGGCATACTTCACGGCCTGAGTTTCACCCTCGATCACTCGGATCTGAACTATGATTTATTATGTTGTTGTTCCAAGCCTAAAGAGGAATAGAATTTTCTTAAAATCTCGTTTTACTTATCATTCTTCGGGGGAAAAAAAAAAACAAAAAAACTTTGCGGGTCATAATGTAAGAATTTGGAAAAATTCTTGAAAATCCTTCGACGAATTTCAAAATTTTCAAGCCCGCACCGAAAGTGGGCGTGCGTTCGCTTTCATTTGAAACACAAAACGTTTATCGATAGAGAAAAATTGCCTCGTACGGTAATACCACTTAGTTGTAAGAAATTTGACGGGTAATGCTTGTGCAGTGACAAATGAAAATATTGTATTATCACATTGGCAATGAAAATGACACGATGTAGTCCATCTCGTTTCCATCTTTCAAAGGTTTTCGTCCATCGTGTATCAACTTTGAGATTAAGAAAGGTAGTGAAAAAATCGCAGATAATTCTCGGAAAACCCTGTGTTCTATATAAAGATGGATACGCAGCAGCTCACAATGAATTAATAACTGCTGTGAATTTCTACAAATTGGTTTTCGGTAAAGTTTTGGTAAAAGGTTTTTTGAAATGAAAACGAATTTTCGCTGACGTTGGGTCTGGTCTTGAAAACTTTGAAATGTGACAAAGGATTTATATTAGGATCTCTTTTTCAAGTTTTTTTAATGACTTCCGAAACAATTGTTTTAAAAAATTGATAAATCAACAAAAATTAAGATAAGAGTCTGAACAAAATTCTTCTTTCCTTTTACAGTTGAAAAAACAATAACGAAAAATCCATCAGCAGATCCAAAAGGTCGAGGGTGAAATGTAGCTTGAATGACATCAATAATACGATTGCAGATGTCTTTCAGGAAAAGAAAAGAGGAATGACATTTTGAAATTACAAGCGATCCAAGGCAATCCTGGGGTGACAATAAATGACGAAGTATAGTTATAACCGGCATATATATTCCATGCTCGTTGGTTCTAGGAAATTGTAATCTTTACCATCGGTATACCGACACTCGAGCTAAAGTGCTAAAGTATTCTTTTGTACATCCGGCTCGAGGTGTTGTCTCTGGCTGTATTCCAAAAAGCATAGGCACCTCAAGTGCACCTCGAGTGTAACGAGGTTCAAGTGTCAAAGAGAGCCTTCTCTCGAAGAGGCAGAGGCTAAACCGGTAAGCAAGGGATGCGCTGGCAGAGACCAAGCATACCATCAATACTACGTCCACTTTGTACTGTACAAAGTAGTTACCTGTAGAAAAGGCTTGTGATGCCTTGGAGCTTCGCTAAGCCACTTCGTGTACGTAGAGCATAACCGTGATACGGTAAACACGTGGGAGGTACACCGGTGGCCATGGATCCTCTAGCAATCCAGACACTAGAGACAAGCGACCATTCGCTTTCTTTGGCATTGCAAGTATTCTTCGCCGATTCAGCCACTTTTTTTCTCTACCCTCTTTCATTTGCCACATCGTTGATTCCATTGAATAACCTCTAAACGGCACTGTGTACGAATTTTTTCAGATTTTTGAAAACAATGTTTCAGAGAATCCCGTTTTTTTTTTTTTCAAGTGCAAATATCTTGGAAATTTCAAATTATTGAAAAAAAATCTCTCCCCATAAAGGTTGTCATTTTTTGTTCGGGTGGAATCTAACGAATAAAGAAAAATCTACATGTGAAGACTTGTTTTTCAGTAACTTCAAGCTTCCGAGATATTAATAATTGAAAAAAATGGAATTTACTTGAATACTGTTTTAGAAAATCTGAATAAATTCGCATAAGGTGCTTTTAAGTGGTATTTTTATATATTATATTATGGGCTAGACTTGAAAGGGTGGGGAAAAAAGTGGCTGAATCGGCGGTGAATGCTTCATATACACGTTGTGCCGGAGTTGCACGTGCAAGTAGAGAACAACGATGGAGACGCGGTCACAGTTGTAAAGAGAAGTATACATTGCGAGACGAAGAAGAAGAAGAAGAAGAAGAAGAAGAAGAAGAAGAAGAAGAAGAAGAAGAAGAAGGAAGGCAATAGAGCAGAGTCTGATAGTTGGATAGGCCTCCTTTATGCATGCAAGGCTCGTTTGTTTCTTAGCGTCGCGTGGTCATCGTGAGTGGGTACCTTATCGCGAGGCGGAAGAGAAAGTCTCTCCACACGCTGCGAATTTTTTTTCTTCTCTTCTCCTTACTTTGCCTTCTCGTCCTCCTCCTCCTCCTTCTTCTTCTTCTTCCTCTATGTATACACTACAACTAGAGCTTCGATTCGTAGCTACTGGCCGTTAGGAGCTCCTGGTCTATGCAGGCAAACATGTATTACTCGTGTCTTATCGCACGCTAAGAATCTTTGTACGCGCGCGGACGCTCGAAAACGAGGTAGCCACTGCCGGGAAGCTAATAAGGGCTAAAGGTCTCTCTTTCCGCTCGAAACTTAGAAACTCTAAGAAGAATCATTGGGTAATTCGTATGCAGTATTCTTTGCAGCGTTTGGTCGTATTTTTCATAAAAGGTAAGAAGAGGGCGGAGAACGATGGAAGCCTGAGTTCTAGGGAATCGGAGACCGTGGATTGGTAGATAAGCTTACATTACTGTAAATCCAACTAGCAGCGAAATTCATGCTATCAATACAGGATTTCAAACAGAAAAGTTTTCTCTTAAAACTCCAATATTATTATATATATTGTAATATATATAATTTAATATAGAATATTATACGCACTTTTTGTTCGAACTTCTGAGTAAAGCTATTTAATGAAATTATGCTCATCAAAAAACCGGATGTGAATAAAAAAATTCTATTGTCATCGAAACTCGAGTTCCACATTTTTACAATCCGTATGAATGTAGCGGCGGAAAGATGGTATGTACATTTATACGTTCTGCTGACGATTCAAAAAGTCACCCCGAAGTCGGGGAGATCAAGAGGGATGGCAGCATCCTGGGGGAAAGGGGAGGTTCTGAGGGATAAAGGAAATCTAATAGTAAATAATAACAATAATAATGATGATGATAACATCTGAGAGATAGAAACGGTCTCAAGGAATTCGGTGGTTTTAGTGATAAAGGATCCTGAAAACCACACTCAGAGAAATCGCAATAGACAACTATACAAAGTAGTAACTATTAACTTTTAGTCTCTGCAGCGATTTTCATAGTCTCATTAACTATAAAAGTAGTTATGTTAAGTATTTTGTAGTTATAGTAACCATTTGATAATTATGGTAAATATTTAAAAAATTGTTGTATGAACTAAAAATGAATAGTTGTGACTTTACAGTAAGCGATACTATAATTGTCTCTCAGTGCAGAAGATATTGGGAGAAAAAAATGGGCGAGAGGGATAAATTATAATGGAGATTTTGCTTTTGCGCTGGAAAAAAATGTGGTATTTTTGACTTTTTCAAAACGCACTATTGGCTAATAAGAAAAACGAATATATGCTGTCATTGTTTCGTTTTTCATAGGGAATTGTATATAGGAATAAGAGGAGTAGCCGACATATCTGGCTTTCGCGGAATGTTGTTAAATACTAGTACCCGACGCTTGCAGCCAATTATTGTCGCTCTGGCGTTAACGAGAAAAGCAGATGACTCGCCGAGGGCTTGGCGAATTTTTTATGTCAATGCGATCGCCGAGAGTGATGACTTATTGCGATATTTATCGAGAGAAAAGTGGTACTTTTCACGCCTCTGGTCGCACATATCTTTTACCATATACACTTAACTCGCTGAGCTCCGGAAGCTGTACGTGCATCAACAGCAGTCTCCACATAATTCAGCGCATCTTTCGTACGTACGCGCCAATGTGTGCGTTAACGGAGGCGATAAGGTTCTCGTTACGTCGGGGATATGTAGGTACCTATTCGGTCCGCCGCCTCGTCCTGCCAATTAACCGAGGCGCCAGCTCATTTTGCATACGAGCTACTCGTTTACACTCTGATGACGGCCAAGGGGCTGTAAACGAAACGCCAAGACTTTGCATAGCAAGCTCAAGCCGCTAGACTCTATATTCCACGGAGACTCGCACTTTCCTCCGCTTGAGAATAGTGTCCCAGCGCGCGGACACTTTGCGCTTAGGCTAGTTATGCTAATAGCTCTCCTCTCTCTCTCCCTCTCTCTCTATTTTCGCTCTGTGGATGGGCGTTTCACCCGATCCTATGGAATCGTTGAAACGCCGAAGACCGAGAAGAAGCGTTACGACAGGGTCGCTCACGTGAATTATTCGCTGAATGATCTTTGAATATTCAAACGATATATTTTAATACTTGTTTTAGGGAAGGACCTCATGATCGTTTTCTAGCCACTTGGAGAAGATATTATATAAATAGCAATATTATGCCACTATAATGAATAAAATATTTAAGTAAATAAAAGCACTTACACGTTTTTAAATTTATGATTTTTAACCAATTAAAATTTTTTTGAATGTATATTCCGTACTAATTTTAAATCTAGTGTGTGCTATTTATTATTCAAAAATAATAATATAGTCAATTGTAAACAATAATAATAGAAACTTCTCAACAAGTTCTTATGGTGGATAAAAAATCTTCAGATTTGACTAATTTGAATGGTGCTTGAGATAAAAGGTAGCCGATAATGAGTCGTAGATTGTGCTCAAATTAGTAAAAAATAACTTGCTAGCGAATCGATCTCAAAAACGCTCAGAACTTGTTAAAGATCTTTCGACTTGGTGCGTCTCAAATTTGACACTTTTTGAAATATGCCAATTTATTATGACAATTAGGCATACTTATAATAAGCGGGGATGGAAGGCATTATCGGGACTGTGAATTTGACAGTTGTGACAAGCGTTACCCCCGTCAAAGCGAAGAACCGCCTTGACCTCGCGGTCACATACCGCACTGTCCTTGGAATCTCTTCTGTCGATGCTGCTGCGGTCCCTGGTCCAGTGTGTCTCGAGGGCGTGCAACGACAACAAGCAAAAGGACCCGCGAACGCTATGTCCGTGTCTTCGGCCGCGAATATACTCTCTTTTTTTCTCCACCTGCACCTCCCGGTTCTTTATTCTCGGTCGTATCTCTAGAATAACACCAAGAAGCAGCGACGATGGCATCGCGATACAGCATCGTGGACCACCGTGCGCGCCCCCCGCCCCCCCCCCCCCTCCCCCCTGTTCACGGCGGTTCGCCTTACTCAGGCTTACTCGATACGCTCCAAATAGAATTTATAATAGACCCTCGCTCGGAATGTAACAAAACATACGATTCATTGAAATTATAGCATAAGTAGGACGGAACCAAGTGGCGAATCCAATTCACGCGAAATTAGTCACGTGTTCCTCGGCTAATTGACCAGAGCTGATTCGATTCTTCGGTCTGAGCCTCATGTACCGCGATTGGAGCATGCACGGTCAGCCACAACGTGCCAAACTATCAATATTGAGATTTTTTTCAGATTTAAATTGAAAATTCTCAATTTAATTAAGTTGATTGTTGAGTTTTTTTTCGAATACAGTTGGCAATTTAATTAAGTTTATTGTTGAGAGTTTGTTCGAGTACAATTGACAATTTAAGGAACTCTTGGCCTCTTGCTTTTTAACATAAGAAAGTTCGCTTGCATGATTTTTGTTTCTTTAATTTGAGATTGCGATGTCAGAACCCCAAAGTGGCCAAAAACATTGAGAAAAATCATTTGAAAAGAATTTACCCATTTACGCATGTGTGTACGCATAAGCAAGGCTTTAAGAATGCAATCGCCTATAACTCGAATTATTGGGACACTACCATTCGAATCGTCTTTATTATCACCATTCGAACCGTTGACAGCACTATCATTTGAGTTGGAAGGGAAATAGAATAATCGATTGGTTGTCAACTTATTTTTTGGTTATCGTAACTAATCTTTTTTTTCCGTGTTAAATATTCATATTATTTTTAGCATGATTGCGTCCATAACTTTCAAGATATTGGCCTGAAATTTGGTAGACAAGTGAAGTGTGAGCGGACAAAGGCTAAGGCTCAAATTTGGCGCGAATCCGTCAAGTAATTAAAATATTATGACATAAAAAAAAAAATTTCATCACTTATCACGTTCTAACTTTCTCATTTTGGGGAATATTAGACTCGAACTCAGTTGACAAATGAACAATTATAGACTGACAATTGGTAGGAAATTTTATGTGAATCGATGGTACAATTTTGGTTATCAAATATTCTCCAAGTTGCTTGAAAATCGGTAATAAACGTAATCAATCTCACAACAAAGCTTTCTTTACGGAGAAGCTAAACATAACGATAAATCTATAAATAAAGGGAACAGCAAAGTGACAATTCCAATTGTCGGCTCTTAGTGCGATACTTTGAACTTAATTTTCATCGAATTCGTGAAACATCCTAATAAATGTATAATAAAGGAATGCCCGAACAAATGTCCAGAGGTGGTCGCGCTCGACAAATTCACAGCCGGAACGAATCTATCACCTTGAAGAATCTAATAGCACGCGGTGTCGCGATGGAAGTGAGGTCGGTGTGAACGCGTGCAAGCATATGGCACGGAACACACACACACACACACACCCACACACCTTTATGTGGGTCACTGTAACACCGTGTTCCCTGCATTGCTGCCGCTCACTCGCACGAATCTTCCTTATCGATCGCCGCACTATCGAGAGTAAACACGAAAAGGCTCGATTGCGTGTTCATATATGCCTATACTTGCATGTATACCTATATATATACACATTCGATGGACTACAAACAACGAGATAAAGAAGCCTCCGCTTCAGTTAGCCAGTCTTCGCCCCCACGCTGAAATATAGTTAAGTATATATACCTATATGTATATTAAACCGAGCGATTCATTCATTCTTTATATCCAGCATCCGACGTGCGCTCTACCCGCAATTGATCGGCCACCGTACGAGACAATTAAAGTTTGCGTCGGCCGCCGGAAGTCCCGCGGACGACATTGCTCTTCACCCTCTTAATTTATTTGCGCACGACGACGGTGCGCAATCTCGAGGGGTCGAATCTCATGCTTACAATCTTTGGGCAATTAAGCTTGGCCCTCATTTATCTACTAATGGACCTCGAGACAAATTGGCCCTTGTAATCTTACGGTTACTTTTTTTTCTATAATTATGTAGGTTTTTCCTGAAAGATTTGGCAAATTGTGGAATTGTATATTTAAAATTACAGCAAATTTTCGAGAGCTGCAGCTCGAGCTCCTCTTGGCAACCCACTTAACGAGCCACCCACGTGGACACGGAGACAAAGTGAATGCACACGGCTATGGAGCTCTCGACTCGTGTTTGCTTTCTCGACGTAGGCTCGCCAACAACTCGCCAACACGAACTCACGCAACCCTCGTGGACTTTTTCTTTTTCTCGAATTCGATTACAGAAATCCGACTCCTGAGCTCGCAGTGAGATTAATGTTTACAGAATACCGATAGGGCTACTATTAAAACAGTTCGTAGATAAATTGTTTATTCAAAACGAAGCTTCTCTGGCATTCATACTATGCGTAATCATTTATCGTATCGCTATGCACGGGAAAAAAAATGAAACGGAACCCACTGAATTTCTATAACAGGAGTAATGAAAGAAATATTTCAATGATTATACGAATAATTTCTTGATATATATCTCTTATTAATAAGTGGAAATTAGTCGAGTTGCGACCACATGTTCATTTGATTTTATTCCAGCGGATTTAATAACAACAACAAAAATCAATATTACAAAATAATCTAAAACATGGAGGAAAGTGGATAAGAAAAAATGTTCTTAGGGTAAAGTCTTTTTTCCAATCGTCAGTCATCTATAACAAGGTTACAAAATAAAGCTTTGCACGCTGATTCCTCATAGCGATTGACTTCTTAATACTGACTTCCCTTCATAACAAATCGACAATCGATGCGAGCGTACTTCCTTCCACATAGGTACTTGGTTGAAAAATAATGAATATGCAATATTGTACTTTGCATCTTACTTTATGAACGATTTGCCACAATCAGCTACAGTCTATTCGACTATTATTTGGTATTTCAAAGCGAAGCCCATTCGTCACGTGACTGTTTGTGCACTGGCAATCTGTATAGTACGTAGTAACCCCCTGGAGGTAGGTCTTGACTCACGGTTGAATCGGCGTCTTGGTAGTCGGTGAGTCGGTGAGTCGGTGACCGGCGTGTAACGTGTAACACGCACACGGAGGTGGACAGCCCCAGCTCTCCCCTCACGCGCTCCAGGCATTAAATTCCGAGTCATAATAATACACGCTGGGCGCCCACGCCTCGCGTTTACTATACTTGCTCACGCTCTGTGAGCCAAGCGCGCGCGCGCGCGCGCGCCTCTCGTGCACAGTCACTGCATCGAGTCTTGTGCGAGCTTTGCCTCGTAGCCCTGCAGCATCGATAACATTCTTAGAAGCGCGAGCAAGCCCGCGCTTGCCCACTTGTTCGCCTTCTGGCCCGATTTTACGACGCCCGATAACGCGTCAAACAAGAGCGTACGACAGCTTTGCTCGCGTTACGCAGTCGCTCTCTCGCGCTTTTCGCCGCCCTACGAAATAACGAGGAACTCAACTTACTCTATCATTCTTCCGTCGGGTAATTGTTCTTAGACTCTCTGGGCTATTGATAACGCTTGGAATTGACGCTCAAGAATTATCTTATATTTTTTTTTTTTTTCACATACTTACTATGCACAGCAATTTTTACTCACATTCATCAACGAAATATGACTCGAATATTTATGGACATTTTATACCACGGCTGTAGAGAAAAATCGAACAGTCATTTCGATCCATTGGTGAAAAAGTGAATATAGATAAGACTGAATATTAAAAAATCTCTATAAATCGTTTGTCATGCCCGAGCAAATTATCAATTATTAAATGTTGACTCTAGAATATTTTATAATGATAATGATTAACATTTTGGAAAATAGACGACAGCCTCGCTCGCGTTATGTAACTCTGCCTGTTTATGAAATATCAAGGAACACAAGTCATTCGATAGGATTTTTATAATTCCTTTGAGAATTAAATTGCCCTCAGTGTTTGCAGGCCAATTAATAACAGTGGGTATTGGCGCCCAAATTTCATTCTATATTTATCCAACATGTCTAATATGCACACCGATTTTAATCAAATTTACAAAATATATGACTTGAACATTTATGTACATTTTACGGCTACATAAATAATCAAACATCAATTTCGATACGTTGATGTGAATATAAGTGTTTGTCATGCACAACACCATGCATTACAATATTGTAAACCACATGTTGGATAACGTTAACGAATAATAATTATCACAATCTTTCGATATTAAATGTTGACTCTATATGATGTTTCATAATAATATTATTATTTCATAAAAATATAATCCCTAAATATTAGATTCCACAATTTGACTGTTATAAATATCGTTCCTGCATAAATATTTCCTTCACATTAATTGTATTAATTTTTACTGCAATTTTAAATGACAATGTACGATGAAAAACGTATCGACAAATATTAATGAACTCGGATTAATTCAATGATTCAAACCTGTAGATTTGAGAATATACTTTTTGAGCGTTGGAATGTCCCTTGTCTTTTAGGTACATTTGTTCTTCTTCAGACTGAAAGAATGCTTCGACCTCTTGTCGAACGGTTTTTCCTTTTTTTTTGTTTTTTCGAGAAGACAAAGCGAGACGAGGCGGGCAGTGAATGTTTACTCGTCGCGTAGACGCGGCTAGGGCGGTCGCGCAGGCAGTCCGGTGTGCACGAGAAGCGGCAAGGTAAAAAGGTAAAAAGGTAAAAAGGTGAAAAGGCCCTGGGCCACGCGTGCAAACGACTCGCTGCGCATTACCATGCAAGCATATCCTGCCACTCGCGTGGGACGTGCCGCGAGCGATTTACTTTTTTGTTGTTGTTGTATATATCTCACTTCTCTTCTTCGTCTTCTCGTACTTTCCTTTGCCAGGTCGGCATAGCTTTTGCCAGCCCTCTCAGTACGAAAAGGTCCTTCATACACGCGATTCGTGGGCGGAAATAAATTTTATGAAAAGTGTATTATAGAATAATATTGAAATGTTAAGTATGTGGAGTATGTGGTATTGAGCGAAATCATACTCCTATTATAGGTATTTATGGGGCATTTAATGACATCTCGATCAAGATATGGCGGCGACATCTCAGATCAACTTCGTAATTCTTTAGACAAAAGCCCTTGTCGACAAACACGTACCAAATTTTCCTAAGATATTTTAGACCTTTTATCTGAGATATAATTTTTTTGTAAACCACAATTTTTTCTTAAATCTTAAATAATTGAGAAAAATCGTCTAAAATATAACAACATTTTTTAGCCCAGTCAATTCCTCAACAGCGATAAGAGCTCGTAAGGCTTATTGACTGCATGCACACAATACCCGCAGTTATACAACCTAACATCAAAGTTGATCGTAATGTTGCCGCTGTACTATGCGTATTACGACTCACGATATAAATCAATTTCATTTTAATAAGAATAAATTGCACGATATTTGATATCGATATTTAAAGAAATGTTTTCTCATTTATTAACATCACTGTATGTAACTAGTGGTACAAAGAACTTGGCGAAAACTTGGAGGAAAACTGGTTGCCAATGATGAATGCTCAGCGCGTTATCAAGATCTGTTCGCATGAGAAATGAGATAAATCGGAGCTTCACTCAGTCGGTATATGTTGAGGCTCTCCCACGTGATCCATTAACTCTCAACTGTACACTCACTCGCACGCGATTTCATCAGTTACGAAACCCGCTACGGGACTTGACCGCAAACAACACTGTTATGTATTTTCGTACACACTTGTACCAAGTGCTCCGGATACTCATCGTTACATTTCATCTTACCTTCCTATAAAACGAAGCACTTTCATATCAGCTATAAATAATCGGTATTTCCATTTGATAGAAACTCAATAAATCAAATAGAATTTTTTTTTCCTTCCAACCAATTGAAAACCAATTGAAAATTTAACTCCCAAATAACCAATTAAAAAAAATTCCGGCATTCCTTCAAGTATTTTATAGCAAAGTATAAAATGTCATAGCCGTATTATCCATATATCAAAGTGATTACTTCGAATAACCGAGTGCAGTCACGTTAAAACAGTTACAAGACGAAAAATTTTGAAGAGCATGCCTTTCTTTTTAATTTTACGTTTAAACCTCATTAAGGAGATGTCGTGCATTATAATACATTCTGCAATTTTGTAAAAACTTCTAGTCCACTGATATGGTGTGTTGAGAAAAGTGAGATTTTTCACTTGCCACACTTTTCAGATCAAACTGGTGGACAAAGTTGAGTGTTCGATGTCTTGTATTATATCTGTGAAAGAGTGCATTCTATTATGAATGTATACATTTTGATTTTATGCCGTTATGACAAAGCTATAATTAAATCGCGTAACCAAATCTTCCTCTAGTAAAACTTAACTTTATAATTAATTGTAGTAAATTCAATTCCCATTGCATCTAGGATTGCTACACTCGTACTTATAAAATTTGACATCGAACACTAAAATTTGTTTACAGGCTTAGTCTGACAGCTGCGACAGACTAAAATGTATATTTCTAACCTCACACTATTGTGTGGTATGTCGCTGAAAAATTGCAAAATTATAATACTCGGCAATGTACTTGATGAAGTTTAAATGTCAAAATTTTTAAGAGGAGGGTATCTATTTTTCTTACCACTTCTTTCAAGTGTCTCGGGCCCCTTAATAACTGTGGAAGACCAAATTAAATTTTATAATGCATAAAATGCATTTTTTTAAATCCGCTATTAAAAAGGTGTTTTCGATCGAACTACCTTAATGACAATTTTTTCTCTCGGTGTAGTACCCAACCGGTCAATAACCGGTGCAGTGAACATAATAAATATTACAAACAACAGGTCGTGACTTGGAGTGTACATTGGCAATGTACCTATCAATGTACGTCTCGTTCGCGGTAGATCCGCGCGAGCGTCTCGGCCTCTTGACTCCGCGATTCTCAGTCGATCTTCATTCTCTCTCGTGTGCCGCTGTAGCGCTCCTTCTCGTCCTCGTCGTCTCCGGTGACCCGTTGCGACCCTCCACTTCTTCTCCCTTCTCTCTCTCTCTCTCATCATCTTCCTCTACACCGTGAGGTGATCGCGGGAGAACTGAGCTGCCTCGTACACACGCGGCGGCAACTTCGATATCCCGACGACCGCAAACGCCGCAGCGCTCGAAACCCCCAAGCGACGACGACGACGACGACGACGACGACGAAGAGTTGTACATGCGAAACGTACAGACGCTTCTTTGCGTTGCACGAAGGCGCACAAGCTCTCACGAGTATATAAACACAGTACTGGCAATGCACGACGAACGGCACATGCGACACACCACGAAGAGTAGGTGTATAGTAGCTGCTCTCTACCTGCATATAGCTACGACAAACGAGATTCCGCACATAGCCATAGAATCTTTCATATCCCTTGCAGTGTTCATTGCTTTGCCTGTAGAAGCTCATCCAGTCTCTTAGCAATCTTGCATCCGATTGCACGTGAACGCGAACGCTGCGTAATCCGTTATTTCATAATAATAAATTGACGATAAAAGAACGAAATAATAAAATATGCGGTACATGCGCATATTTCCGAGTTATAACTTTACCGAATCATCAATTTAACCAGGTGGCAAGTCTATCCGATTTAACGACAGCGCACAACTTCATTTAGTATCAATTTATTCAAGTTGAACATCAATTTCTTACTTTGTTGTAGTACAATACCACCGGAAACCAATTCTCCGACAGTTTCTGTAGAATTTTTATTACCAGAGAGTTGTCCTTATTCAATTTGAAATTATAGTGAAACTAAGATTATTATTTTTCGTGTGTTTTTTTGTTGCAAATAACAACAATAAAAAATCAACTATTACCGAGGTTGTTGCTTCATTTGACCAAGACTCGATATGTTAGGGTCGAACGAGATTTAATTCATATTCAAACTTCATTATGAAATAACATGCGAAATTCGATCTCAAATACGATCTTGAGTTAAAACTTGGGACTATAATATCGAGTTTTAGAACTTTCACAAAGATTTATTTCCTGGTACTGTTGTGATTCGGTACAATCATAAGTGATGGTAATGTATATGAGCTAAATATTACGTCAATACTAAGTATTAAATCGGACACGGATATCGCAGATAAATCCATCTTAATCTTGATTAAGCGGATGACGCGTGACGTAGTGCGGTGCGGTGCGGTGCGGTGCGGTGCGGTGCGAAACGGAACGCACATGCGGCTTTGAATAAGAGGTACACAGAGCGCTTATACGCTACTGCTGGGACGGTTAACCCGCTGCTGTTGATGCTGATGACGATGACGACGCTGGTCCCGCGAGCCCCTCGCACCAGTCTCTTCGCGCTCGTGTCGCGGTGCGCATGTTCGCGCCTTTGAATAAACCGACTATCCACTTGTCGCTCAGCTCCGACCGATTGTTCCGAGAGAGTAGTACATCATCACCACTTATTAAGCTTTCCTATGTCCAAATAATTATATCAAATCGACATGACAAAACGACACATATGAAAAATGCCATTTTTGTCTTAAGATAAATTATCTTTGAAATATTGCAAGTGATTTCGAGATGGTTTTGTTATTAGGTTCAATTACTTCTTTGAACGCAATTTGTCCCTTCATTTTAGCATCTTTTTCAGACGTTTTTACATAGGTAGATTGAAAATCTCACGATTTTTCGAACTATTACGCCATTTTAAACGAAAAGTTGCTGAAACTAAGTCAACAAGAGCGCTCAAATAAGTGAAAAAAAAATTTCATCTAACCGCATCTCATAAATAGCACGCTTCGAGATATGTCAATTTATTATCACAATTTGGGTAATTATTTTTATGCAGTTTGTGTGAAGTTTTAGAGAAATTGGACTTGCAAAATTCGCTGAAAGGATTCTGGAGAAAAGATGGAAAATAGTTAAGTGATACTCGACCATACGAAGAGAGAAGAATGGAGTTTCAGAGTGGGAGTTAGTGTAAATATCCAAAGACGTCGCTCCATGGCTTCGCCATTCGCGTAAATCGCGAACAGAGACTCACTATTTGGTACGATCGATGATCGAAAATCGAGTGGGAAAAGCTTATTCGTATCAACTAGCTCGACTTTTTTTCGGGACGTATATCCTGACACGAAGTTGCTCGGCCCGAACGTCGCGAACATCATTCCGCAGAGTGCTCATCCACTACGTCACCGGTGAAGTGCATTTGGTACCCAGGGCTTCAAGCTTTTCTGAAAACTGTGCACGAACTGTACGGCGCCGTTCTGAATCCTCACATCTCTTCGTTCCAATTTCTTTTCACTGAAAAGTGTCCAAATTTTTATTCATACTTGACGATGTAGAATTTTTTTCTTGAACGTTTTTAAGTGAAAATCGATTGATTAAAAAATCGGCTAGCCTCATTCTCCTCATGCTCGATTGTCACTTTTGTCAATCGAATTATGTTCTATAAATTTTCAAAAAATGGAAATATATATATTTTTTAATGTTATACATGAATCAGTGACATTTAGATAACTTGCTTTTATATGTTGTTTCTTTTTCTGAATATCTTAATTCACTTATCATTTTTACCTCTCAGGCAATTAACTCCGTAAATTTGCGCTCTCGTGGTTTTGTTTTTTTCAGTTTCGCTATATTCACGACTCATTCAAATACCAAAAATTTTGGAGAGCGTTGGGAAAAAAATGTACACGCATCTGAAAGTATCAATGTTCCAGACGTGAAGACACTTAAAATAAGAGGAACGCTATAAACGCCAAATCACACATGCATCCTCAAAAATTCGGTGTTGAGAATAACTTAAAAGCAATGTCCATATGAATCCACTGGATGATCTATGAATGAACTATGTTCGATATACTTAAAGTCAACTTTCATTATAACTAGAAATATTCAAGTACATTGTTTCTTATTTCATTCGTTCGATAATTCAAAATTAATTGTTGTTCATCTATCAATGCCGAAAAAAAGATAATTCAAATTCAAGATAGAAGTCGAATAATTTCCAAACAATCGCTCATGTGGGGTTAACGGGATAATCGAGGGATAACAAGGAATACTATTAATAATAAGCAAATTCGTTAAAGAGTTCACACACACACACATACACACACTGTATTAGAACGCTCTGGATTGTCAAACTCGATGACTCAATGATAGTTTCAATAGAAATAATTGTTGCCAAGCAGACGCGCGGAAGTCCTGATTCCGATTAATTCAACCAATAAAAAGCACTGTATGTCGTTACAAAAATTTAAAATTAAATTTACGATTTTTCAATAGCCGAATATCGTTTACAGCAATCATCATTTTTCTCATCACTTTTTATATCCGACTTAATAGCAGAAGTAGTATTTCGTCCGATAGCGATGGAATAACGATCGTTATACCGTTCCGGTGACCCTTCCGATGAACCCGCCGCACAAATCGTACTCCCGATACGCGTCATCGACGAGGAAGGTGAATCGATTGGATCTTGACCGAGTGTACGCTACGGCGCTACTGGCTATCCTCTGGCGCAACCGGAAGTCTCCTGTCACGATCGACTCCTTCGCCCGGGCTTTGATCTAATCGCCTGTCTCTCTCTCTCTCTCTCTCTCCCTCCCTTTCTCTCCCCCTATCGAGATGCCGCGTCGTGGCAAATATAAATCGCGATCAAAGTTGCGATAAAATAGAGATCGTGGCGTTCACGGTGGATTATGGTGTTTGGGAACTCGGTGTCCTCTTGAAAATCATAAATTCGTCGCGTCCAGAAGTGAAAAAGAGAGGGATTGCCTGTCCACGATACATTTATGTATACATAGACGATAAACACGAGTGCGCGAGTTAATTCGATGTAAACTCGGAGGCGCATTTGCCCGCGGCGACCTCGGTGAACGCATCCAATTAGTACGTAGTCACGTATTGGTGAAGGCGCATCAACCAAGGCGACGCGATCCCGTTGCTCCTCGGCGAGATCGCGCAGCACGAAGCTTCAAGATACCGGCGAGTCGCTGCGCTATCTTCGCGCCGTTGAATAATTCCCCGGATCTTGAGGGTCCTGCGGGGAATCGATCGAGATTTACGAGTGTACCCGCTGGCTCCGTTGATACCGTCAAGAAATTACATCCAAGGATCGAAAAGCCTCCGGCCGGAAGTCCGTGGGTGGTGTAGAACCAGTTATCCCAAGGATATAGACAAGGCGAACGATTTACGAAATAGAAAAATCAAGAACACTCAGTCAAGAACAGTGAAATATGGCAAAGACAGCATTCACCGGGTTCACTTAATGTCCTACGTGCGATCGCGAGCGATTGTGTCGGGTGAAACATTTCGCAAGGACTCACAGTCTCGACGTCAGCTTCCATGAGAAAGCAGGGTTCACTCATTTTCGCGCCGTATACAAGCGCTCGGAAACTGTACAATCCCGACTTTCCTTTCGGTCAATTGCCAGTGTTTCTACGATAATAATAACACTGTGGTGTCTCTTATGTGGATGTAGATTGGTGTCCCGCAGCTTCGATGCAAAGCGCTAATTAAGAATTATTTATTCCGACTATAAGCGTCTATGGGCCTTACGACGCTCGGCGTGGATACTCCGTGACTTTCCGCTATCTCCTACGAGAGAAAATATAATTGTCGCGAGAGCAGTTATTACGGCAGTTTTGCTGGACGTGGCGCGTGCCTCCTTCTCTCAATCTGCCTTAATATTATTCTCTCCTTGCTGACCTTTGCCGCTGCGTCTATTCATCGCTCTACACTCGGACAAGAATTTACTTTTTACGTGCTCAACAAGTGACGGCGTCGACTAAAACAAGGATTACGATGATCCCGGTGACGCGGAATATAAATTTGTCGCCTCCAAGGGGCATCGGTCTGTACGACCTTCGCCGGCTGGCCGCGTGCTGCGTCATCGACTATTTATACTGCTCCTAAAACCGAAACTTTGACGCTCATCGCACTGTAGCCGTCGCGGCATAGCGACAATTCCCGAAGGATAGAATACCGCTAACGGATGTGAAAAAGGGTTGCCAGCGCATTTCGGCCAGAGACAGAGACCGTTCTGCCGACTGCCCGTGACATTTCGAGAGCGCCGTCACACTTTTGTTATAGTCTCTTTTCCGCGCTTCTTGCGGTTCGCGGCGCCTGCGAATCACTCGTCTCGGAATTTACCCGAGAGGCTCCGGGATGAGAGCCGCAACGATATCATTTCGGACGATTGACCGCGACAGAGTGAATCAACGTCGACAGAATGAAGCCAAAGATTCCACGCAAGATACTCGACGACCTCTTCGACGAGGTACCCGCAAAATAATCTCCTTTTCCTTATTTATTTATATTTCTAATCGATATTTACAGTTTAACAAAAGTTCAATAGTTGGAAACTAATTGGACAAGATTTGCTTATTTTACCACTATTTTAGGATAATTGCACACTGTAAAGTTATAGCGAGCAAAAAAATTGAAACGTACCGAATGGCCTGATAGGATCATCGACTTTCTAGCGAATTTTTGAAAAAAATTCTATACCAGAAGTGGCATTCTGAAAAAAAATGGTGCCTCGTTGAATCTATGTGATTAGGGTTTAATCGCGCTTCCGCTGATCATGCGGTAGCATATGGCTTTTCGTAGGCCCATAGCCTGCTACTCGAGTCTCGGTATATCCATGTTATTTCCACCTCTCCCTTTACACGTACACACTGCTATTGAACCTCTCGTTGCAAGTATTAATAGATGCTCTTTGAAACGCAGTGCATCGTCATTCAGAAGAGGCTTATACTGCACCAAGATACACACCACGCATCGCAGGCTTAATCCAAATCCTAGTATGTGGTCTTTTACCCGATATCTTGACAAAGTCCCAAATGATCGGGTGCTCATTGGACTTTTGAATTTCGAATTGATAATGAAATTTCAAGCTGTATATATATATATATGTGTGTGTGTGTGTGTGTGTGTGTTTTCGAAACAGATTGACAAAGGAATAAAATGGATTATGAGTTCAGGGTTGTGACATTGAAAGCATTTTTTTATATCACTTTTTGTACCACTAATTAATTGTTGAACGAGCGTAGCCAGCACATTTCTTGTAATCAGTCTAGCGTGAAATAAGATACGTGACAATTGATGCTAGCAACTCGTTGGAAGTATAAGTAGTAGCATGAAAAACGTATGACAAGCGCATCTAGCCTCCAGCTGGCACTGTACATACATCGAGAGTTCCATTTACGAGTCCGCCATCGTTCCTACCGCGATGCTAATTGTTATTACGGCAGGTCGTTGCATAAGTGCAATTATCGTGCCGCGGATACTCCGCGATGAGTCCCTGATGCTTGACTCTTTGCGAGTGAGTTCGCTAAGGCGAATTGCAAACTCGCACGCGATCTCTCAGCTTTCGCCCCACGCTCTCGCAGGGGTCTACGAACTTGGGACTCCCGCGCCCTAAAGGAAAACACTAGCTGTATAATCCTTCAACCTTCCTCAATACAGTAGAACCTCAACTGCATTAAAACATTTATTTCTCCATATAAAATCATTTTCAGCTATTATTTCAACTAGAGGTGAATGAAACAATTATGTCAATTTGAGGTAACAAACATCGACTTGAATTAACTTGGCTGCGGAACCTTAAACGGAAGAAAGATACGCTTTATATGTAAATCAAATATATATAAAAAATCACGTTTATGACAAGGCCGAAGGACTCCGCTCGATGCGCTATTGGCAATGCGTTTACCGTTAATATTATCAATATATATAATATAGAAAATTCATGTACCGTATAAAGAAAAAAAAAAAACTGTACAACGTATTGCCAATAAAACTTTTTTACTACTACCGAGATCACAACTCGTCATATGAAGTATTTCCTCTGTCAATTCAGCCACTTTATCTTCAACCATCTCAGAATTGCCCCATAGTAAGTCATATCAAACTACAACTGAACGGTACTCTATGTGATTTTTTTATCCGATATTCACAAAACCGCCGTCTCTCTTTAATCAAACATATCCCGGAAACTCGTTTCCGATAAAAAGTTTCTGATAAAAAAATTTCTTCACGTAAAAGTTGTTTTTTATTTGTATAAGCTTGTCAGTTTTTGTAACACCGATTGGGTACCGAAAAAAGAGAGCATTTTTTTTAAAATTGAAAGACGGATATTTTTACAAGTTAAGAAACAAAGTCCGTTTAATGTAAAAAAAAATCCCTTAGAATTAGGATGACAGGCGAGATACCACTTTATAATTATTTATCTTTAAGGACTGTGATGTTTTTTAAGGACACCTCACTCCGTTTCAAAAATTTTTCTTCAAAGCACATTTTGCGAATCTATTTTATTCTATGTTTCAAAAGAGCCGTGATTCTTTATCCGGACACTGTATCTTTTGACAAATATTCGAAAAATGTCTTTATACTTTTTCAGGACATTTCTCTCGACTCTACAAATTTTCCAGAACGGCCATTACTTTTTGTGGTGCAAAAAAAGTGCGATAAAAGACGGTTTTACAATGAAGAAGAATTTTAACCTTGAAATCTACTGTCGAAATAAGAAATGAGAAAGCTCGAAAGTTTCAGAAAAACCCTAATTTCAATAATTACTATCAGAATATATTTCTTGCGCTCATTCTAAATTTATTTCATCAATCTAATTACTGGAGTTACGAGAGAGCAGTAAGAATGCAAGATAGCGCAACAGATTCTACCGGTAAAATCGGGCGTATCGAGCGTAATCGTGACCAACGATTTATATTCTTGGATATGGGTGAGGCGCCTTGAGATTCGTTCCGGTGGAAAGATCGATTCATCACGGAATGATTGTTCAGGAGCAAACATCCGAAACTAATCGAACTCTCTCGCTCGCTCTCTCTCTCTCCCTCTCTGATCAATGTTGCAATAAGACCTGCTTCAAAGTTATATACTCTTCTTCGAGTGAATCGAGCACAGATGCGTATGAGTTTGCAAGTCGCGGCCTTGGGCAGACGTCGCGGCTCCCGCGTAACTTATTATGCAGATTCTTTGCGGTCTCGAGAGTCCTTGGTAGAAAAGACTTCGACGAATGTCTTTCGTTGCTTCAAGCTATTTTCAATGGGTTCGCTACTCTCACTTTTTGTCCTCCCATTTTTGATGATTCATGGATCAACTGGTGCAGCATAACTCTGATTATCCAGGATCTAGGTTGTTCGGAAAAAAGGTCAAAAGCCCAACCTTGCCAATACTCATAATTCTTCGTACAAACTGACCTCAATATCATAACCAATAAGCTCTAATGTATGAATTATGTGAAACGAAAAACGATTTTCTTTTCCGATTTTTAACGCTGCGACCCTCGGACACATATCACACACGAAGAAAATTTGTTACGTTTCAACGACTCACCACAAGTTGATGCAGCAAATTTTCTATATTAACATTAGTGACGACAAGAGTTTTTGGTGAGGCAACGAATTAACTTTGTTACTATTCGATTTTTTAATGGGAAATCATCTAAAGAAAGTCATAAGAATTTTCTAAACAATAATATCTTTTTTTGAAAAAAATCTTCAACTCAAACCTTATTGAGTATACCTCAAAACTAAAATTTGTAACTGATCTTAGCTTTCAGACCAAACCAGTGGACCAATTTTAACGTTCGTCCATGTTTTATTTTATATGTCGAAGAGTGCATTATGGATTAAATATAGCAATTTACTATAACCAATTTTTCAGTGTTTTTTTAACAGAGGAAGATTAATTCACTTACTTAAAATCATAGTTTTGTCATAATGACCAGAAATAAAAATACCTATATTCAATCCAGAATGCACTCTTCGACAGATAACATACGAAATCGAACGCTAAATTTTATTCACCGTCTTGATCTGAAAACTGCAACAAAAGAACTTCTACATAATTGAAGTTATTGCAATACCTTGAATAATCACTCGGTTGATGATGCAAATGTATAGTTAATCTATCGTGTCGTGCCCTCGCGCGATAATTGATTTGTTTTAGGAAAAAATGAACAAGATCATGCTGACTGAAGATTAGTTGTAGTCACAAATGATGGACGATATACATTTATCTATGTATGTTTTAATACCATAGTACAATGGTAGTCAATCCTATATTTTTGGATTTGTCATTATTCCGAAGCGTTGTTTTCGTACTCGCTTATCAAGTTTATAAATAAGGTAACCTACTTTTGACATAACTCATTTTTCCCAATAGAAAATTTAGAATCGCTGACTGCGATTGCGATACCGATAAGAAAATATCTTTCGTCAGAGCCGAATATCGCTGGTAATAATCGGTATCCCACTGTATGTATGCTATATATATACGTGTGTTCTTTTCAGGGTGCAAGATTTCGAGACACCTCGCAGCAAATTCACAAGCAATGGCAGGCCGACCCAGCGAGAGCATTTCCTTCGGTAGGTGGCGTAGGGGGTGGCTTACCGTCCTCCCAACGGATAAACCGACCGAGTGACACATCGTCGTCGTCCAACTCGACATCCAGTCCCAGTCCAAGTCCGACGAGCAACGGCCATCAAATCACGGTTAGTATCTACATTCGCGCTTGCATGAATATTTATTGGCAACTTCCATTATATTTACATGCATATATGTATGAGATATAAATCCAGCCAAAGTGGAGATGACACTGATGCGATCTTTCGCTCCCGAAAGGACAAATGTATAAAAGTTACGATAGGCGTGGTCGTGTTCTACATTCTCCGACGATATTAAGCGACACAAGTGCCGTCACGGATACGAGAGACCGCGTTAAATCCTGCAAGTATATACATATACATGTAGGTCAAACGTGGAATACAGAGGCTTTGAATCTTCGCCGATAACGCCGTCGCGACATTTACCCGCGCCAAATCACCCACTGCTTGTACTACTACTACTACTACGACGTGGATTATCATTCTTGTTCTTGCTTGGTCGGGCATAATACACACAAGCAGCTTGAAAATAGCGCGACTATATTATATTCCATTGCGACGTGCGCAAATTCAAATATACTAGATACATTTCATCGTGATACCGAAAAGACATTAAGAACATCGCCGTATTATTATTATTACTACTATTGGAGATTACTGACAGCCAGCAACAATACACCTTCAAACTTACTGTCTCTGAAGAAGACAATAAATTTCGTTGTAGTGTTGTACATATTATGTTGCTCTGACTGCGATATTTTAAAATTGGGTACAAGCAATAAATAATAATAAATACAGATATTTTTTCATTAACAGATTAGTACTATTTCCAATATTGAGATATGGACTCTAGGTGAAGTATATTGAGGCCATAACTGATAAACAACACCAAAATGATCTTGAGTGAATCTTGAGTGTTGCACATTTTTCTCATTGAAAGAAACATTGTTTTTAGTGTTTAAATAAAAGAGTATTTTTCATCAAATAAGAATATTATTTGATATATTTTTTTCAGAATTCTTATATTAGCATTGCAACAATGCAACAAGAAAGAAATCGGCAGAAAACGTATTCTTGCGAAATAATTTTTTTTTTTTATTTATTAAAAATCATACACTTACTTAGAAAAAATATTGTTATTTTTCTACCCCATATGTAAGTCTTAGGGTTGGATTTAATATACGAGGCGGAAATTTTTTTTTCTCTTCAAGTACATTTATTTTCGTGAAGAACTATCTTAAATACTCGTTGCCGGAAAAGCCTGGAGGGTCAACGGCTTATCGAGTGTAGAAGGGTGCGGAGAAGGATCGAAGGATGGGATCTCCTAATTCGGCGATCGAGCCAGGAGTCATTGTACTCCTTTTGCTACCAATACTAATACTGATACTGGTAATAGTAAGTAGTACACGAGGAGCGGTGTACACCCGCGTGACTTAACGACTGGGAGCTTTGATTGTGGGTCAGCGCGCGCGCAAGCCAAGAACCTCACGGATGAAAAAGACACCCGATGAAAAAGTATCGGGCAGCACGCCATTCGATCTTCCGTATTTTTCTGGCAAAACACGATTTACGGTTTGTCCTTATACTTTCTTCGATATCCCGACTGTCCTATGACTCTCGTGTGGATCATTAGCTGTACCGCAATTCTGATCCTCAACAAGACTCGATGCTGCGTCAAAGACTTGGCTTATATAGAAGTTAAGTGGACAGAAAAAATGTTAATGGAAGGGTGGTATAAGGATTATGCGTGTGCACGGCACCGTAACGAGTTTGTGCAACTTTTCCAGAGCAATGCCAACCTCGACGTTGTCACTTGATTAGATAAAGATTAAAGAGAGTATAGATAAATTAGTCAAGAGCTCTGACTATGGTCGTATATGTTGTCAGCGTGCGGCGTAGCTTCAAGCCTGGATGATTTGGGAACACAGCGCACACAGCTAGGAGACGGAATAAGGAACTCTCGACTTTGTGTGCGGCCACTCGACAAAATTTTCTATACTACAGCACACCGTTAGACACATTCGGTAGCGGAGCAAAAGTAAATTATCCCTGGAACTCACCATCAACTATATACGGGATTCCATTACAATCCAGTCTTGGATCTTTTTCCAATTCGAGTATGTTCTATTGCTTGGTCGAACAAAAATTTTTATCCATGTGGTTGCAAACATTTTAACCAGTTTCTTTTACGCCCCGTCATCTCAAAAATGCTTAATCAAATTTTTCAAATAGACATTTCGGTCGTTAGGTGATGTTTCAGAATAACAAAAAAAACATTCAGATTCTGCGGACCTTTTTTTATAAGACGGCGTGATTCTCTAGATGAAGAAATTTGATCTTTCATTTCGATTTCATTATTGTATAGTATAAAAAAAACCGAATTCCCCTATCTAGAGACTTATGGGTAAGGTCCGTAAAACCTGAAAAAACAATTTCAAATTTCGAAAAATGTCATAATTTCAAAAAAAAAATCCATTTGAACAATTGAAACGCCGTTTTATTGGCAAATTGTAGGTCATCGAGTTATGATTTTTTTTTTCTTCCGTAAAGTTCAGGAAAAGAACTATGGAAAAAAAATCAGTCGCACTTTTGCGTTTCGATTAGGCATTTTTTAACTCAACGACAAATGACGCTATTACTCGCAACTACATATACCAACAGTTTTGTTTGACCGAGTACCGGAGCATACTCGAAATGCATGGAGATAGGAGACATTGGATGTCTGGAGATAACTGGATTGATGCGGAATCTCCCATTAAAAAAAACATTAGGAGACAAATAACTCGTGGGGAATACATAATGACACAATTACTTTGTCAGTATCGGTTTATAATTGTCGATACATTAACGGTCTTATTTACATTATCGCATTATCGAGCGATAGGTCCCGATCGCTCGCGTAATGGAAGATTCTAATACCATATTTCCAATAACATCTGGCAAACGATCGTCAGCGAACCCGAGCTAGTCGATCGCGAGGGGCCGAGTTGATTAATCTACCAGACGCTCGTTGCGTAGATAGCGATAACGACGTAGAGAGAACAACGATAGAGGGAGCGAGCGAGAGAGCGAGAGAGAGAGACCCGTGTGGAAATTCAAACTCGCCAATAGCTAGAAAACGACAAGTTTTCATATTTGCTGTACAAGATCTAGGTGAGAAAACTAGATAGATCCGATCGCTATATGTAATTTCTCGCTGTCCAGCTCTTATATAAGAAAACTATCTAGAACCTGGATAAGAATCTACTAATACATCTAGTAAACTTGGCTACTGATTAGCCAGCACGGAAATAGCCCAACTCTATAGAATAAAACTGTCTAAGGAATATCTCAGGATTAATAAAAACATAATTAATATACGTTCTTTCAGTGTGACTAATGACGTTTATTTCGATTAATGACACATAACAGAGAAAATATACTACGAACAATCGCTTTTTTTTTTAAGAAAAGGAATTCTTGCCATTAGGGAGTCTTTATGAATAAAAACATTCAAAACAAAAATAGGTAATAATGTCAATAAAATAAAATAGTCATTTTCGCTTCGTTCACATTTATGAGTGAATGCGCAATCTCGCCATGAAGCACCGAGGAACTTGATATAAAACATAAATTTTCCCATTCGGCATTTAAAATGAATTTGTATTAAGAGGTCTGGTCACCCTGGCCGCTAGAAAAATGTTTTTTTTTCAGTTTTTACATGACCGAGTAACAGGTGAGGAACGACCGCGAGTACCGCCTCCTCGGAAATGTGCATAAAAATTTGCCCTCATTTTTTTAAATTTTAAAGGGAAATTTGTTCACGGTATTCTTAAAGTCCTCTTTGACATCTGAATAGGTAAAAAAAAAGACTAACTTACGTTTTAATATTGGAAGATATAGTGGAAAAATAGAAGAAATAATTAATGCATTATTTTCTTAATGCATTCAATTTTTCTTTAATGTTTTTTCACTATTTCTTCCAATATTAAAGCGAAAATGATTATTTTTCTCAGCTATTCAAACGTTTACACTCTATTTTATAATCACTACACATTATTATTATATCACAATTAAAAAACAAATTGTACTGCAAACTATATCCCATGAATTAATGGGGATTGACAACTCTGATTTTATTCAAGCAAAACTGGTTCAACTCTAGATGACCATATACGTATATGGTAAACAGATTATGTCTAGTTTCTCGTCAGATAACTTGCGCCATGAAAGCTAGATAAATCCAAGACAGCCGTGTCATTCATACGTGTATGCTAGATAGATTATGTCTAGTTTCTCGTCAAATAACCTGCGCCATGAAAACTAGATAGAATCTAGATAGCCGTGCCATCTATAAGTGTATTCTAGCTAGATTATATCTAGTCCCTTTACAGAAAACCTTAATAAGAGAAACTAGCTAGACGCTAGGTTCAAACCAGTTTATCCCAAACAGATTTCCACACGGGGAGAGGGCAGAGGGCTTCGGGATCTATGGAAGAGAGTATTGAGCGGTGGTATATATACGTCATTGGTGATTAACAGCTTAATCGATCGATCGTGACCAGGCTCGGATGAACAGAGCAGAACCATAGACCATTCGATATATAGCTGCTATCTTCACTTATATTATAGTCCCTTGACTGGCACCTTGCCTGGAATCTTTGTCTTCAAGTACGTAGGAAGATAAATAATAATCTGAGGATTTCCCATCATTTTTTTTATAATCCAAAAAAAGATTCATTCAATAGTGTCGACCTAGTTGTAGGGTAATGTTAGTAAATATTCCTTCCAACAAGCATGATGTATAGACCTGTCTAATAAAATTCTCGTGCTACTAGTAGAAAAAATCAATTTATACGATAGTGTAACTGGCGTTACGTCAAGTTCATTTAATCTTTATGCATTCGAAGTTTTTCTTAATCGTTGGATTATTCAATCACGATTTCCAATAATCTGCAATAATTTAAGCAATTGTAGCGCCGTCAATCGGTAAAGTTGAGATCAAATCAAATAATACACTTTATTCTGTTGTTAGAATTAATGGATCCAATGGTCAATCTGAATAATTTGGTTAATTGGACCATTTGTCTTTTGGCAATACCTACATCTTTACGTACGAAGGAGTAGTTGTCCTTGACGATGATATTTTCACTGATAATAGTCAACATCGAAAATAGCTAAAGACAATTTTCATTAACGTGTAAAAAGGTTGCTTTTATAATAATCACAATTATGCATTTTATTCGAACGTAGAAAATATCGGAACCCATATTAAGTGAATGGAATATTTCATAGATGATAATGTAAAACCAGAACCCCTAATTTATGAATCATGGAGTCACTATAATTGACGTAACATAATTTCCTGCGTTGCTCGAGACTCATGCGAAGCAATTGGGAAAGCTCACGGAGTGTTATTGTTTTTTTTATAATACGAGATTTAGAGAAAAATGGGTAGAAGGGGACGTTGCATCGGAGTGGAGTATGGATAGAATGTCTGGATTGTGGAGAGCGGTTGAGAGCGAGAGGTACCAGCTGTCAGATCGTCTGCTCCATTGGACGATACCGAGAGCGGAATGTCTACGCGTGTACCACACTCCGTGCGGTAAAGCACGCTGGCGTGCGCCAATATATTTCTCCCTTACTCCTGCACCCTTGTCAATACATGTTCCATCAAAAGATATGATAAGTGACCTAGATAATAGCTCAATCGCAATACTCCAATTTTATCGGCAGATGAGCAAGTGCGAATGGCATTTCCGAGTCTTTTTCTCAAATATTATTGGTATAGCTTCACAGGCAGCAACTCAGTTTAGCCACTCGTTAACGTTTCATCGTATGCACAGTGAAAAATAAATTGATATTACATTACGGACGTGCAAGTAATCATCGAATCAAATCGGATCGAATATTCGATGAATATTTAAGTAAAAGATTATTTTCTTCTATCCGCAATATTGTGATGAAAGCACGTACAACATTGTATCGAATTGATTGTGATTAAACAAAAACCTGCTTTAAGTTTATTGAATAAATCGTTAGTATGGTTTTTAAATGTCGATTTTCATTGCATTTTCGTATTGACGATGTGAAATAACAAGATAATACCTATTCCGTTCAATGGAGAGTTTAATCTTTCCAATGATACCGGCCGTTTCGTTTTCTCATATCGAGTTTAGGTACTCGGCAATTAGGCTACTTCCCCCGTAAATATATCTATGTCAAATTGTAACCATCAATTGGGATGTCTCGGCAAGTGTCATCTTTGAGATGCATTAAGACGAAAAATCTAAGAAAAGTTCAGAGCTATTTTAAGATCGATTCGATGTCGAATTTTTTTGACGAGCATTTGTTTAAAAGTATTGTAAGTTTCTGAGATGGAAATCTTAAAAAATAAAAAAATAAAAAAATATCGCGCAAACAAGTTATATATGCACAAGAGCGATTTGTGTATCGTGACAGGAAAGGTCTTGGCAGCTTTCGTGGATTCGGTCCGAAGACGAAAGATGGAGTTATACCAGGATATACAGTGGCTCGGTCGACAGACACGTCGGTTAGGGGAAACAGGCCGTCTGGCGAGGCCACAAGAACACCATCAGGCAACGTTTCTCTATATACCCTCAAGCGGGTTGATGCCAACAGACTGAAAACACTTCCGGCTAAAATTAAACCGCGTGTATAACGTCACTCGCTCACTCGTTACTCCTATTACGGGGGCGCGTGCTGTCCTTTCAAGAGCCAAGAGCCTATATCTTGTACTCGGAAAACCCCTTTCTTCGGCATCACCGCGCGCTCTCTCACATTTTTTAATTGTATATTTCTGTTTATAACGACGTTGCATACTATCTCTATCATCAAGTAGCCAGTAAGACTCCATCATCTTCGAATGGTCTTACTTGTCGCATATTCATTATTACTACAATAGTATTGATAATGACTTTTATTTTTTTTTCATCCATTTTCCGATGTCGACGATAACGCGAATTGGCACTCGGAGAAATCCTAGTACTACATGCAACTATTTTGGTAATTACAAATCAATAATTTGGTGGTTATATTTTACAATATACGGAATTGACGTTAATCGTTCGAGCTATTGAATGCTGCCATACGTAGCATCATCTATCATGCACGAAAAAAAATTATTTTCAGCTTTCCTTTCACGCGATTCAATATTACGATATAGTCTAAAGTTTTCTGAAGTGGCGGGTGAAAAAAAAAAAATTCTTTTAAGCAGTCTAATGTATATATTATATAATAAATCTAGGAGAGGATTGTCAATAGTCTATTGATCGTAGTTCTTCGGCCCATCTGTTAATGTATTAATTAACACGCAAAAAAGGCTTGGTTAACCGACTAAGTTGATTTAGCGGCTTGTTCGATCGAACTAAGCCGTTTTTTTTTAATACCATTTTGAAATAATCCATATCATGGTTAAAAGGTGCGGAGACTAGAGATTGGCATGAGCAGCGGGAAAATGTAAATTCGAAGAATTCTCGTTGCTCGATTGCACTCTGGCGACCTGGACTTTTTAGAGCTCGATGATGTACGAGCCGGACTTTGCTAGCGTGTGTCGAGAGGTCGTACGTCCTCCCGCGAGCATCTCCGGTCTTTTTATTTCTTCAAAGAAACGATAGACCGTCTCTCGTTTGGCTCCGGCAATTTGTCATCTTGCCTCGCGTCGTACACTCAGAGGTTAGTATGGTATATAGCTGATGGGCTTGCTCGCTATAGACGAGCAACCGGAAGCATCAGGAGGAGAAGAGTAAGAATGGTTGCAATCCGTTAACTAAATTTGTAACACACTAAAGTTACAAACACATAAAATAAGAAAGAAAATTTTGAAAAAATAAGTCCGCGTTGTATAAAAACAACGAAGAAATTATCTCGGAATCGAATTCAACTCATTTGGAGACGAAGACAAGGATTGAAGGTCATCGTTGACGAAGGCATTTTGCGCGGTGATGCGAACGATCGCGTGTCCGCCAAACAAATGATGGACCGACGAACCGGTTTGAGGGATCTTCGAACGCTACAGACGCTACGATACCGCAGTTATACGAGTGCCGCCTGCTGCTGTCCGAACCAATGGTAAATCTCCGTGCATCGTGTTCACGCATCGATCGAACGTGTATGCTTATAGGCTTATAAATTTGCGCTGTGTAATAACCAGTTGGCAAAGGTTATCACTGCTTACTTGCCGTGAATATCCCCTTGACGACTCACAAATTACGGTTTATGTACTTCTTCACGAATGTTCCAAGAGTTTCTTATCTTTCTTTTACCTTTGCAAATATACCACTTCGCTAAACGTTAAAGAGACCGTTCACCCTCGGTTATAGTCAAATGGGTACTAAAAGCTTTAACAACAACAAAAAAACGAAAAGAATATGACCGTGACATAGAAACGGAATATCAATCATCCATTTATGACAGAGTTACGCATCTCAGTGCCACCTTTCGTATTATGACACAGAATAAATTGTCTTATTGTGGTTCTTTAAGTGCAATTTTATGAAACATAAATAATTACGTTCGATTATCGTGCACACGGATTTCTTCGGACTATTATAATTAATCATTGTATTCATTAGAACGATGATATTTTATAAGCGCTACCACTAAAAATCATGTATCACACTACAGTAAGTAGAATGATACTCCTCCATTCGAGTAGCGTCCATGCCTAGTTTAAACTGTAAGAACGTTTGTATTTTAACAACAGAATCCTTATTATACAATAATGGCGTAATATTATTATCATTATTACCTTTTTGCCTTTTTGTAATAAATAATCATATTGAACATTTATGCATTGTATGATGAAAACTCGTTGAAAGCATGAATATTCTTGCTTTACTCAAAAATAGATATGTGTGGATGAAAAACCGCGCAAAACCGAATTGAAGTAGCATTTGAAAAATGTATTTTTTCGTGAAATAACATTTTATAGAATGAATCATTTTCATAATAGTAACTCGCAGTGCTTGTAATGAAATGTTGACAGAAGTTAATTTTCGTAAAAAATTTTGTTGCATTTTCTTATAATTATAAATAAGTTTGTATGAGAGGTACAAGTAATTGTTATAAAACAATACTATTAAATCAACATACGATAAATGTTGATGAATTAAAATTACAACGGTTTACAAGTACCGAGGTAGTACTCCATGTACAACCTCATATACGATCCAGAACCACTGTTATAATTATGGGTATCAAATACCATGAATATATGTACAATACTACACTGAAAATTAATGATAAACCTTGAAGGTCAACTCCGATCCACGAGTGCAAATTTCCCAACGATTTACTGTGTGTCGATCTAATTACGATGACAGTGCCAATGCAAACAGAGCCAAGTGTTCACGTGACATTGGCTTTTTGAAACGAGAGTAGCCATCGATCGCTGCAGCGTTTTCATTTTTTTATGCCTCTTGCGATTTTCCTCTATACTGTTTTTTGCTTCCTCACTGAGATAGCGAAAAAATGTAATTTTTTGTTATTGAGATTTTCGTGTCAGGATACTCAGAATGGTCTAAAACATCGAGGATAGTGGCTTAGAAAAAATGTCCGTATATGTGTGTGTGTGTGTGCAGAACTTTGAAATTTTTAGTTTTCTAACTTAAGAACCGTTAAGTCGATTGAGCCAGAATTTAGCTCACAAGTAGAGTTGCTATCTGCATATGACTGTTGGATATTTTTTAGTTGAATCCAGAAATTTTTACTTTATATCGTTTTTAAATTTTTTCAATATACAATTTTCAAATAGGCGTGCGCGCTCTGGCTTTCGTAAGAATAGGGATATTTTGCTAAATAATCTTGTATAAGTGCAAGTACTCTGAATGTTACTTGGTATTGATTTCGACCGAAATCGGAAAAGTCGTTCGGATTTTATAGAGTTTTGAAAGTTTCGAAAAATTCATGTTGTTGCCCCCCTAACTTTAAGAAACATTAGACAACGAAATCAAATTTTATACATAAAATCGGTACTATTTAGCGATGATTAGCACGTAGTTTTGTCATAACTTGTTATATGTGGTTCGTATTGTTCAGAATTTTGACTTTCATTCTAAAAAAGCTGCAAAGTAGAACTTTGCAAGTTACTTCCTCATTTTCGAAATTTTAACAAAGCTTCCTCTATGAGGAAGTGAAAATCGATATACGTACTTCCCAATAGGGGTAGCTTTGTAAAAAAAATAAAAAATAATGGGGAAGCAATTTGCAAAGTTCTACTTTTTTTGAAATTTTTAGTGAGTAGCAAACTTGGAGATGCCCTTGACATTTAAGTGCACGATTGACCATCGGTCAACGGATCGGCAAGTGAGAATTTTGCCTCTTGACATATAACAGGGGGTCAGGCTCAAGATGCCACTAGTAAGAAGAAGAAGAAGAAGAGAAAGAGGAAAAAAGAAAACGTACACATCATAGTAATAAATAGAAAGAAAGCGAATAGGAAGAGAAAGAAGAAGATTATTGCGGGGGCGCATGAGAGGGGACGGCGCAAGCGCACTAAAATTCCCCCTCAATAGCTCGCGCGGTATGAGAGAACGTGCGTTCCGAAGTCTCCACCTACAATTCGTACTGTCGAGACTAGCCGGCATCGACGACTTTGAAGCAGCTCGACTTTTGCCGGCAACGCGTGTGCACACGCGCTACGTTCAGCCACTGCGAGCCAGATACTTTTTATTTTTCAGTAAACCGAATTTCGTCGATACCAATTATTGAATTCTTCATTTTTATCTCGATTACATTTCAAGTGCATCCGTGTTTGTGATGTGTAGTGAAAAAAATGTTGGATTATGGCCAAGTGGAGTTCTGGTATAGACCAATCAGCCTCTCGAGTGTTTTCTCTATGCGACACATTCAAGGATATCATACTGGCAAGGATAAGATCTCGCAGAAATACTCAAACTTCACAGAAAAAAACTCAATAGAGTGATTTGACAAAGATCATCATGATATCGGCGGATTTTTGGCGATACTATCAACACGTATGCTCGGTGAGTCTGCCAATTTTGTTAACCTCACACGAGCACCACTTCTATTTTTGAGACTCTCTTTCTGATGTTTCTACGTTCGCGGAATTTACGAGTTGCTTAGGTCATAAACCTTTAGCTTTGCGAAGGCGAGCGCTGCGGTCGCACAATGAAGATTTCCGGAAACCATGTGTTTACAGCGATCATTTTATACAAAAGAAAAAACATAAAAATATACTATCCTTTAAATTTTAAAATAGTTTTTAGACCGAATTTATGTAACGTCAAATGTCGAAGCGCGAGTTTTTTTTACCAATCAAATTGACAGTCTAGTCAGTGCATGAGTACAATAGTTTGATTAAACAATCGATTAATGCCTTCGACTATCGGATCACTCATTGGATAACTTTAGGATAAATTAGTATTGACAATTATTGAGAATTCCGTATCCTCACCGCAAATTTTTCGATTACATTCTCATGTTAGCAAACCACTTTTTTGTTGCAAGAATTTTATTTTAGCATTGCTGATTAACCTGCTGGTTTGAAATAGATGTGTATATAAGAATAATTCTTATTCCGACTCCGCTGGAATACTTACATTTCGTGCGCGTAACGTAACCGCAGAACTATATATATATATATATATACATATACTATAACTATAACTATACTATAATATAACTATAACTATAATAACTATATATATATATACATATATATATATATAGAAAGTTGCAAACGCTATCGTGGTAACAAGAATCCGAACATACACACAGACAAATAATTTCATACAAATAATTTTTTTCGCCGTGTTCGAGCATTTTGATTATCTTTAAAGGGAAAAAATGTGAATTTTTTTTTTTTTTTTTTTTTTTTTTACGAAAACCAAGCAAAGACGATAGTGAGTGTCATTTTCAACAAACTTCACCCTGGGCAAAAATCATGTACTTTCCTCCCTTGTAGCATAATGTACTATTTTGCGCGCAAGACAAGTTTGACGTGAAAAAAAAGACAACGTCGAAGGTTTAAAAAAAAAATTAAACCGATGAGAGTTAATCGAAAGTATCTGCATCTCTGGGAAACTTTGGAGCGAGTCACTGGGTAATCGCGTTTGAGTTTATTGCAGGCTTAGCCGCGAATGGGGGAAGGGTAGCACTGTGGGATTGCGAATTTTTGCAAAGCCGAATTCATCCACTACAGCGGCAATAACTGAGTGCAATTGCAGATGCATGATGCATGCAATGACGACAGCGTGCAGGAGGTACGGTTTTACAAACCGAAATTTCCGAGCTTATATAGCGAAAAGGCCAAAAGGCCAGGAGTGGCTCGCTAGCGCAGCGGAATTAAAACGGAACTCCCGGACCGAACATTTTACGAGCCTCTCAATCTCGCACCTTGTCCGCGGAAACGGAAGCTCGTTGCATTTTTCTTCAGCTTCTTTATTTTTGTTACTGTTACTTTTTACTTTTTGTGGGCATTAACATTGAAATCGACAATGTTATGAACTACGTAATTTTTTTTCAAAAATCCATTGTCAAAAATTATCTAAGCTTTGGTACTTAAATGAATCTGGATAATAATGGATAACCCTGAATTCAATTTGAAATTTAATATGAAAACGTCTGGTAATAATTTAATAGATAGTAGTAATATATCAATATCCCAATGCTAAATAAATATATATAGCGTATTTATAAGTGTAAGTAATCGATATTTTTCATTAATATGGAAAATACTAATTTCGTAACGGTAATCTTAAGGGCGGGAGAAACGTAATATTAAGAGAGCAATCGTAGGTGAAAATAACATAAAAATATATTTATCCTGACATCACAAAAACTCAAACACTTCAATCGTAAGTAATTAGAATTGAAACCACTTTATTAAAGGTGCCATTTATAACTTACAGTTCATTATATCACTTGCGGGAAACTGCCAGTGGGCTACTTATCTAGCGGCGATTACCGAAACTATTCCATTGCTCCCGCGATGAGCACCGTATTTGTCACGAGTTCTTTGAAGGACTGAAAAATAAAATACGTTGGGAAGAGCGATTAGCTGATTCAACCGCATTCGGCAATCCCGGTTTGTTGGATAAATTCGTCATAAGTGCACAAATCTTTTTGCTCGCTCAAGTAATTCGGAAGTTTTTGCTGACCAGCTAAACCGAATAATGACCAAAGAATCTAAAAGTCCGTTGCGCTAACGAAACATGTATTCAGTAGCGACCATTTCCGCTGGATTTCATTTGAGTTATTAAGAGTTGTAAGGATTACTTATTTAAAAAATGAATAAATATTTCTTCGAATCATTGGTAATTTGTTTATAATGAAACCCGAATGAATTATACGAAAATATTATTTCCGAAAAATAATAACAAAGATATTTATCTGAAATTGAATAACACGATCATTTTATTCAAGAAAGACGAGAATTGTTCATTTTTCAAAGAATTAATACATGACAACATTATTTCAAAGAACAAAATATTTCCTCTTTAATTGTTAAAAAAAAATATTAATACTGTTTCATGAGAGTTGTAAATAATTGTTGAAAACAACTATTAAGCTGATCAAGCGATGGGCTATTATGGAATGAGATTGTGAAGATTTATATTCCAGGTTTGAACCAACTAATCTTATCATATCATAAAAAATTGTTGGATCATGTAAAATTTTGTTACGTATATGAAGATTAGAAATTACAGTACACACGATATTACAAAATTCACTATCGTACAGATAAATGAATCGACTGATAGCGAATGTCGAAAACAGCAGTCGCGATCAAACTTTTAAAGCGTACGAACGTTGACACTTCGCGATTGAGATAAGGAGAAGCTTATTGCAATGAATGATACCTAACCCAAAACCAAATATAAGTCTCCATCATTTCGTTTAGTCTTGACAATATATAAAATAATGATGCAAAAAAAAATTTCAGTAACTGCAGTCAATGAACAGGTACTTCACTCTACTGCAGAGTTGATTATCTATGTCGAATGTTACAGGAATGCAATTCAATGTAACATACAATATGACATGATGTTCACAAATCGGATATATAAATTCAATATTATTACCATACTTTTATGGTAAGTTAAAAAATAGTAAAAGTATTCTACCATACTGGTATTTGAAAATTACAACATGTGAGTATTGTAATCTTCATTGGAATAAATCAATATTTTATTTTTCAATAACGAATGCATCTGATAATTAATATACGATTCAAAAAAGAAATTTACATTGTATATGTCTACAAAGTAAGCATTTTTTCCGCGTTTTATACATCGGTATGTGAAGCCCGGATACATATACTGTATATGAATTTTCGGATAAATTCGCCTTAAGAAAATAACATTCTAAAGTACTTTAGAAAAAAAATTGGTTTTTAAATTTTGAATCGTGGGAAAACTGTCACTACTTGAAGTCAATGAAAAGAACATAAGTAATTGGCTTTAATACACATTTCGTTGAAACTAAAGAAAATTGAAGAAATTTTCATTGAATCACTGACGATTTCTTTATAATCAAAGAAAAAGGTTCGTTGGTTTTACAAAATGTTTCTTTGATTCAATGTTACTACTGTTAATTGACTTTGAGATCATTCAATGAAAATATTGTATTCAAACTCTGTGAAAATCGTTTCATTGACAACGATTCAATCAATGAATACAGTTTTTCTCTCGGTGTAGTGCCCATTACAAATATCGATATCGTACAATTCTCATACTATTTCCAAATAAACAATAAAAGTGCATTAATATTAAATTCATAGACGAAATTCGTAAATCATTAAGTATATATACATTAAGTTGAATTTTTAAGAGCGTTCACTCAACTCTGGTGGCATTTGTCCGCTCAAGTTATAGTGTAATGCGTTAGGGCTTCCGTTTTGGCGATGTGGGACATCGTACACGGTATTTGGAGAGTAAAAGGTGTGCGGGTGCGCGAGTAACGCTTCCTCGCCGCACAGTGAAACCACCGTCGTCGAGAAACGAGAGAACCAGGAAGCGCGCTCGGGCTTCTTTGCACGGCAAACCGTTGGACAAAGCATGGGACTGACTCTCTCGTAGAGTGTAGCAGCACAGAGAGGCGTCGTGTTCGGTGTAACGACACCGCGAGGCGCGCTATGCCGCTATGCCGCTATGCCGCTCTGCATCAACTGCACTTCATCTCCTTCACGGAAGCGTATCTACGCCTCTTCGTCTCGCTGCGGTTCAATTTCTGCGTCGAGCGTCCCTCTGCACACAACCTACCTTTCCTCCATAATACTCTCTGGTACCTTCTACTATACAACTCGGAGAATCTCATCGCCAGCAAAAAAAAGAACGTACGCCCGGCGCCCGCCGCGGACCGTACGCAGATTAGAAATCGGGATTAGATGTCGTCAGCTATAATAGGAGTTACAGCGTATGCCTCGTACAAAGCTTCGGAATTGCTTGAGCTGAGCTGTTACTGGAACGCATATCCCCTCCCCCTTTCATTACTCGATAACCCGAGACTATGTCACCACAAGGCACGAGGTCAAGTACTGATTAAAAATAGCGATTCTAGTATTTCATCGGTCTGGCACTTCCTTGTTGAACGAGGTGAACATCGCTATACTTTATTTTCGATTGTTATAACTAAAGAAAAGCTAGAAGCATCGAAACATATAATTTAAGGGGCTGCAACTACCGGGAAGTTCGGAAAAGTTGGAATTTTTTTTTTAATTCTAAGCAAGGATCGCTTGAACTGAGAGAATTTTTTTCGTACATTCATCAGACTGGAACGATGTTTTTTCTTTTTATTCGCGAACTGCCTTCTTACGAAAAATATTTGTAAAATAAAAAAATATGGCAGTTGACCGACGATGCAATGTTTTTTACCGGTGCACATTATATCTTGAGAAGCCCGTTAGATAAGTTAGTTTAAGATCAGCGGAAAATACGCTGAGACACATTTAGAGGGCGCTGACGATCGACGACCTTGGCAAATTATTCAAAAGTAGTGATTTTTACGTAATTATTTAAGAATGAAGATTTAAAAAAAAAAAAAGTTAAGATCGGCAACGGCTTATGAGTATTTCTCGTAAATATAATTTTGTGTAAATTTTCAAGACGATCCATCCGACAGTTCTCGAGATATAATGTCCAACAATTTAAAACTGCACGATCGCTCGGTGGCCATATTTTTATTATCATGTTTTTTTATTATTATTTCGTTTTTCGATGAAGAAACGTCGCGTGGGTTCCACGAAACAACTTTTTTTTAAGAATTTTTTTCGTTCCACTAATACTTTTAAAAGAAAACCAATTTCGATCTCTTTCGGGGCCTCTAGATAGATATATAAAAAGATATAAATCAAATAAGCAGGGGAAAAAATCAGCTTCTGATCGATTCAATGTTTTTTATATAATTTTGCAAAATATAAATTATTCAAACGATCAAAAAAAGAGCCGCATCAATGTATCGAACGTTATGTATGAAAATAAATAAATTTAACCTATTTAAATGCAGAAAAACGGTTGAATTTTCGCCATTTCATAGACAACTGTAGCATTTTTTCGCCATTACTATAAATCCTTCGCCAATATCTATTCTCCGATGCAACTGCATTCCAGTGCATCGCACGATCATTTCGATTACAGATAGTGATTAGATATATCTCTACTCGCTGTGAACTGGGGAACTCGCGCCTGGAGGAATTCAGTGAAATTCCTAGAGGACGAGATTCGCCGTGACGCGGTGATCGAGAATACTGCAGGCGGGCTCGTGTAACATCGCGCGACGATTAGAAATCGAGATTGGATATCGGGGAACGCGCGAATTCGAAGCCATCTGGCAAAGAGCTGGTGCTGTATCCAGTGACACTCGCCTGCTGATGGTCAATCGTTTCGTTGCCATGTTTACGTCACGCGGTTCCGCGATATACGCTATCTAAGTACGTACATGGAGAATTTTAAGTACAAAAAATCGATATCTCGATCGCATTACCGCGGTTCATCGTCGATCTCTCCGCACACATTGTGTCTAACAATTTCCGCACTGAAACAATAAAACTATTACCGATCTACCAAATTAATGAATATCCTCATTTTAACTTAATAAATCAGATTCCATTCGGGAAATTTGCCGAATGGAATAGAAATTCATATTCAATTCAATTTCACGTGGCATTGTTTTTTTTTTTTGTTTTTTTTTTTTGTTTTTCATAGCTAAATTTCATATGGATTTTCATTTTATTCGTTAAGGAATCAATGAGGTGAATGGTAACATCCCGTTAAAAACGATAGAGACAATAGTTATATTATATTTTTACGTCAGACCTCTTGATAAATTATGGACTACCAGAAATAATGTACTATTTATCATTCATAAAGCTTAATTATTAATATCGATCCTAACCGTTAGATCGATAAAAAAAGTATGAATCGAAAAAGGATATAAAGGACACAGTCGATGAAGAGAATAAAAACAACAAATAATGTACGATATAAGGAATAAATAAGTACTATTTGTGTACATAGTCACATAATTTAAGTGGATTTTGAGATGAACGTCGTACGTTAACCGAGCAAGATCTGGCACTGATTTTCCGGGCACTGTGTCATTCTTGCACGTACTTGAGCTCGTGTAATAGTCGTTGTACAACGTGGCTGGAGGACGAGCGAGTCGATAAACTTTTCTAAACTGCCTCTTGTACAATTCTCCTTCTCTCCCGCCGTTTCTCTCCAGCAAGCTCTGAGCACCTGCGTATTATTCAGAGTCAGTTCCACCTCGTGAATTTTCGTCCTCCACTTAAGCCTCCAATTCCAACAAACGTGAACGCAATGCAAACGTGAGTTCCGTAACTGCGATCTGACAGTGCTTCTGCTTTCCGCGGTGGCCGCCTGAAAACCCACACGTTTATCCCTTCACTACGTTCATGGGTATATTACCGTTCGGCGGCTCTCCCTTTACTGTCTTTGTCAAATTGAACTAAGAGCAACGATCGTAATCTATGGGTCGAAAGTACCTTCCGACGTCCAGATTGCTTGGAAAAAAAAATACACCGACTTCTACGTACCTTTTGGCGGGTCGCCAAAAACTGAATCGAAACCACCAACGACTCTGAGTTAGCATAGCCGCTACCGCACCCGCGTATTCACCGCGTCCGAGAATTACCCCTCAGAACCTTTCTCAACCGTCTCTCTTTCGCTCTTTCTCTCTTTCTCTCTTTCTCTCTCTTAGTCGCCAAGCCGCCACCCCACCTCAATTCGTTTTATGTCCTGCAATATCGAAGTCACTCGGTCGTCAACCAATGTTGATGCAACATACCTTGAATATTTAAGAATTCAATATTGGCTCAATATTAGAATTACACAAAGACGGTAAAAGATTGCACAATATGACTACGACGCGATGATCTTGATGTTGGCCTCACCCACTATGGGGACACTCCCTTTTATCTAATATTATCCCACATATCTCGTGATGACCTTAACCTTGGATACGGTTTCCTCTAGGGATGTGACCAAGTGCACGCGATCATCACGGATAATAAACTTGACTCGCAATTATAACTCTATTTGTGTGTGTGTCTGACCAGACCGCAATACTCAGGGTGTGCCTTCTGGTTACTTTGAAATTATTTCATAGCAATCGTCTTGTCGCATTGGATAATGGACAAACTATAAGATAAGAGATATCTTCATCATTGCGTATATTGTTTTGTACTGCCAACGTCAATCGCTTTTTCGCGGATAGATTGAATATGAAATTTCGATTCGCAGACGACAACGTCAACTCTGCATCAGATTAGACAGACTCTAAATGAGCAATGCAGTTTTGTACATTGTGTGATAAATTTTGCAACTAGATGGCGTCGAAAGTAAATATGCTACTTTTAGAACATATTATGCGGATATTGACGCGAGTGTCAAAAAAATGTGGGTTACCTAACATTGTAAATGGGCATTTCTATCTACGACGCTAAAAAGGCCTCATTGTTGGAAATAATTATCGAAATAATTTAAATGGAGCGATTGAAATTAGTAATAAGAATTATAGATAATTGACATGAATAAGCCAATCTGGTTATGCTATTCAATTGATAGATAGAGACCGCTTTTAGCACAATCGTGGTAGGCCTACCAACAATCAAAAGGCGTGGTAGCGTTTTGAGACAAGTACATTTATTAATTATTGATTCCCTCGACTGTTCGTTCGTTATCATTTTTCTTATCAGTTATCGTAAAATGGGAATAGTTAATGCAAATGTTAAAAATCGTTTGGTAGTCGTCTACAAATAATAATTGTTCCGTATCTAGCCCTAACGAGATTTCTCGGAGTGTATCAATCTATGAAACACTAAAAACGTTCGTAAACTCATATTTCAAGGTTTTTCAGATACTTAAAACTAACCTTGTATCGACCATCGCGTAATGAACAGACTTTCATGATTAAAATACATGTGAATTAAGTTATTACTGGCCTAACTCGATAAATGAATATTCCGCTCTTAACCCAATGGATTAATGATAATAATAATAATCGACATTTAGTAGTTACTAAACCTCATAAAAATCAATTTTCGTTCAAGTTTCGTAACAAATTGTGATAAACAATTGTGTGTGCATGTCTCCATTTATTTGAAACACTCCAGTAAACTCTTATAAGCGTCTCATTTTTGGTAAAAATTTCGGTATTAAATGTTGTCATCCACTTATGAAATCTGCAGTCGATTGATGTGTGCCTCTAATCGTGTGTGACCTTCCATGTCCGGCTGATCTTTGGTAATACACACGAGCCAGCTTCTGTAATAAGGTCGCCTATACGTGTCGATAAGACTTTGGCGAGTACAAAGAAACTAGAGTTTGGCTACGAACTTGGTTCGCGTATATACGAGAAAAGCGAGGCGGCTTCTTTCAAGTTCCAAGCCGCAGTGGCACGTCACACTTATCTCGTTTTTTTCATCAAGAATTATTCGAGAATCTTGCTTGACCCTTTAAACAGCGTCACGGATATTCATTCGTCTGCACGTTTCATTTATTTTCGCCTTTCAATATCGAACGGTTGCGCGTTATCATCAAGTTGAACATATTTTGCGGTGCAAAAGTCGCAGTGTGAGCACCGATATTTATATCGATGAACGACAGGCCGTCACTTGCCGCGTGACATCATACACTTAATACATTCGCTCTATCCCTCTTTTACGTTTACGCGTTTGCGCAAAGTTCTCCATTGCGTAATCGGCGTGAGCCTCGGGTAATTATAAGCAGCGGTGGGGGAAGCCGTTGTCCGTCTGTCTGTACGTTCGTCAAGTATGCATCACAGGCGGAAGGCGCAAGGCGCGCAAGGCTGCGGCGCTCCGATGTCAAGGCTGCGTGACCGATGGTACCGCCGACGAAGTTTAACACTTCCTGTCGAACGTACGTAGCCGTTACGATAGAATGTAACCAAACTGACAACCGCCTGTCCGCAGGTACAAGGAATTCCGACACTCATGTGCCAAGAAATTCTCAAACGTCACGCAGTTGGAGAACGAAAAACGCCCCGGAATTTCATTCAGTTGGCGTATTAGATGGGAAGTAGCTTTGAATGATATAAGACTTTTTGCCTGCTCCATACTGAATCGAGTTTTTTTTTCACACTTTGAATAAATAACGATAGGCTTAGTAACCATCAAATGACAACTATGATTTTTTTTAACCATGCAACTATTTTTATATTCGCCATAATACTTTTCCTGGCTATCGGATATATTTTTTATTAATCCAAGCTGCAAATAAAAAACGCATGACTCTCGCTCCTTTGTCAGAGGAAATACGAAAGTCAGCGGATAAAAACAGAAAATAAAATGTCTACAAACTCAGTGTTCGTTGAAATGAAATATCCGAAAAACCCATATCCGGTGAATACAAAATTATAAACTCAAAACTATAATTATACAGGGTAATTAATAAACTCAGTGCCGTGTCAAGTTAGACATGCAAACACATTGCCCTGGATAGTAAAATATAAATAGCTGTTTGAGTACTGAAATATAAATAAACAATCACAGAAATGGTTGCAGGTGAGATAATTATAAGTTGACGGTGCATATAACAGTGTTTTCTAGTTACCTTAATTTAATCATCTTAATCACCTTTCATTGCGCGCAGCAGTGCAATATCTACAATAATTTCTATGATTATACGCACTTATTTCGTTGTTGATATTATATATTTCTATACATACTTTTTCACTCGGTAAAACCGGAATCTCACTTTTTTTGCCTATAAATGGCAAGTTATTTTAATTACTTGGCAACCCTGTTTTTGTTTTGCGTATAATGTTGACGAATTCCATGTTATATCAGTAACAGCAGGAATAAGATTGGATAGAATTTTCGTCGAAATTTTCCCGTCAGATATCGCCTCGGTGATAATAATAATCCGCCTATAAATATCCTGATAACACGTCACCTTCTCAATATACTAGAGTAAATAGACGTATGCATAACCGCTCCACCCATTCCACGAATAGTTAGTTTACTATTCATTCGCGTCTGCTGTGTTAGTAGAAGGACATTGGATCGTAAGCTAAATCAACACATCAACCTCAATATAATATACAACTTATTACATAGTACTACAACGCAAATAATCTTCATAATAATTAAGTACACATTCTGAAAACTAATAAGACATAATGATATAATATGAATACATATAATATTGTCTGACATTTTTGTAGAATTTCGATCGAATCAATGCGATATTTAATATAAAAAAAGCAAATATTTCTTTGCGTCAATAAAATATTGATTCTATTCACCAAAACAGCCAATTAAATACATATAATTGGTTCGTATGCTTAACAGCTTATTTGAATATTTTTTAATAAATCGTTCATTGAGAAATTCCGCTCAACTAACTATATATGTATATATATATACAATTAGCACTAACATATTCCCAGTAACTTATACGGACGAGTTATTAAGAGCGCTCATAGACATTTGATAAATCCCATAAGTAAGGGTCTGCAAGTGTCTCTACCGCTACCACTAGCTGAGTGTTTGTGAGTGTCTATGTGATACTGAATTCTGAAAGGTTACATATACAAGCTAAAGAACACGTTATCCTGACTATACATGAAATTATTTTAATGCCGGGGAAATAAAAACACGATAGAAGGTAGCACGTTCCGCCGTAAAGAATGATAGAACAAACCGCGCGAGCGACAAACAAGCGTGTTTCAGATGCGCAAAATTGAGGATTGCCGAGCGCTGGCTAAGCGTGTATTTATTATTACGGCGCACAGCTGGCGGCATGAGGCGATCACGCGTGCAGCGGTACGTGGCAATGAACCGGAGGCTTTGCGGGAGATCGCGCACGTTGTAATATATGCACCCGCGCGTCCCGGCCAATTAAAGCCAAATACTATACGGATACGCGATACACGCATTCATTGTACATAATACATAATCAACACTACGTGTAGTATTTCCATTCACGAGAGATCGTTCGCCCACCGATTGGCCAATTATTGCGCAAATATATATCACAGTATCACTATATGGCGCATTCCATACCGAATCGAGCTGTGTCTCTGAACTTCGACCTCTTGGATTTTAAACCCCATTTTTTTCATGTTGTTGTCCTATCTTTCAGCAGCAACCACAAATTTTAATAACATTTTTTTCAAAACATTTATATACTTTTTTATTTATTTAAAAAAAAATTGATTATTATGATATTATTTTACGAAATTGATATACAAATAGCGAAAAAATTCTTTGCCGACCTAACGTATATAGAAATGTTGGAGCGACAGCCTGCGGTGAAAGGATTCTCGAGCATCTAAGTGTTTTCAATTTTTGTTTTGAAAATAAGTGGTGGATAATGGAAACGAGGTCCGCGGCCTGCTCCTTTGGATCGAGGCGTAAGAATATTTATATCTAATACAGGATTCATGGAAATTTATGGTGGTCAATGTTTTCGTTATACGAGTTGTTTAAAGAACAATCTGATAAAGATTGTAGTTGCCGGTTAGAGATAGAACTATAACTCAAAAAATCGGGGCTATTAAATGGAAACGGTCGAGGCCGGGTCGGTATGAAAAGCCCTATAGTATCGATACGTTCTCGAAGTCGATAGTTGTACAGTAGAAAGATAGATAGAGATAGAGAAAGGACCTTGGAGAAGTTTTCTGCTGCAGAAGCAGAAGCGTAGCCGCGAGCACGACCGCCGCGATCGTAAACTAAAAACCCAGCGGCGCTTCCTTTCAGCTCGCTTATTTTAATCTGCCCGCGCTGTGATTTGTGGCCGGCAGGAGGAGCAAAGAGCTTTTGCAATTCTCTCCTGGAATCTGGCATGTCGGATGGCATCCACCTGCGCCGCTGGATAGGCCACTGACGTTATTACACAGCTATATAGTTAGGGCATTGACGAGGAAGGAGGATTCACAATATGCCTGACTACTGGTTAAACGCGTTTCGCAGCTCTTGTCCCACAGCTACGATTACCGCGAATCCCATCAGCAATTTGTTTTCAACAGTAGGATATCGCGTTTGACTCCTTCGGGCCACTTCAGGATATGTACGGAATCTGCGACATCGCCAAAGATCCTCGTTACCTCCGACTACGAAAACTCGATAGAACGAGACTATATCCTCAACTCCAGTTCAACTCGTTCACTTGAGACTCTCGTGATGCCCTCGATTATCGAGAGCCCTGTGTCATTCATGCGTCTACCTTTTTTTTCTCGTTGCCTTTATTCCAGCCATTGAACGATTTTGGATGAGTGGCAAAAGAAATTTTCACAAACATCACATTCTTTTTGCTGACGCTGAATGGAAATAAATCGAGGAAAAATTACAAAAATTTTTTGTTTTGGGATCTTTATGATTTTCTTCTTTTGCAATTTTGCGATGGTTTATTGATCTATTCCATTCGATTTTTCATTATTTTTTACATTAATTCTCGATTTTTCTCCGTTTTCGACATTACTTGTAAAATTTGTGACCGAGTGTAAAAAAAATTTCGGACGATTGATAATTTTCAAAATTTGGCAAAGAGTTGCTTAAAGGTACAAACTGTAGATTAAAAAATTTTTTCTATATGTATGAATATTCTTCCGCTCGGTGAGGCCCGATTGTCACGTTTTTTTATCTATAAATAAAAAGTTATTTTTATTACACAGTGAGCCCGTTTTTATTTTGTGTGTAGGGCTGACGCGAATTCCCTGCTGTATCGGTATTTTTTCACACATAATTTCTAGCGAAATAGTAGCGAACGTGACGAGAGCTTCCGGAAAGTAAGCCGGAAGTAGAGTAGAGCGAACGAAGAGTGTGAGCCTCCGCCCTATGTCCTTTTGGCGAAGAGGAGGGGTTGTTGGGAGGGAAGGGTTTTCGCGGGCGCGCGCTACGCGGAGCGTGCGTACACTATAACAGAGTAGAAAGGTAGTTTGCTGACTGTCTGAGGTTATACGTTGTCGTCACCATGGCTACGGGAGGGTCTCCTCTCTGATCCTCTTGCTGGCCGTGTGTTTCTCTTTCTCTTGTCCCCGTGGTGTGGGTCCCTCTTGCCACCGGCAGCGGCAGCGGCACCACCCGCGTTGGTGGGAGCTCTCCTCGTCGGTCCTCGCGCGAACCCGCCGGGATGCGGCGGAGTTTCATCCCTCTATCCGGCAACACCACCAGCAGAGCCGCAGCACCGCAGCATCGCAGCATCGCAGCGCGCGCCGGGGCGGCTCCCGTGCAGCGCAGTCGTTTGCCCCAATTGACCCAGGTCGCGACCGAGCTCTGCCAAATTTACGCTCCGAGTAATCCCAAGTGTCGTCACGGACCGCTCAAGAGAAAACGACTTTTCTTCGGCCGTATTATTCGGTCCTAATCTTCACTCGATCTCACATTAATTACTCACGACGCTCATATAAACAGCAATATGTGTCCTTCGCCGTTTCGTATTCGCTTCTATGATTAATTGAAAGGCCGAGAATTCCCGCGAGTGCGACACCCTCGAAAATTCAAATACTCGGTCAAAGGTCAAGTACGAAAATACCTCTACCGGAAATTTCATTAAAGCGAAGAAAATCTCGGTTAATTTTGTGTTCTATAATCTGAGAAGGAAACTTCAAGTGGCGTACTTCGAGCAAGGATAAATTTCTTTTTATCGTTTAATTTATCGCTCACGATCAAGTGTGTGGAAAAACTAGGTGTGTCATCAAAGTTACACATGCCGTGTGCGGCAATCGAGGTATCAAGGACTCGGAGAAGTGGAATTAAGAATGAACGGGAACATACGGTTCTTCGTTATCGAATACAACCCTTATGATGGCCTTTCGAAGGATATCTCGGCTGTTGAGATTACGTGGAAAAGCCGGATGCTGATTGATAAAAGAATCTCAACAACGACGAGGATGTTACCGCTTGCGAATGATATCAGACCGGAAATACATTTTCACCCTTGGACGGAATTACCCTCGGGGTCACCGCCCAATTCGTCTACGTGGCCGAGATGCGTTCGCAAACTCTCAATAAACTACGATTGCGATATACGAGAGATTAGCAATGAAAGGCGAGAGTGTAGCTCATTTGTATATCGTTGCTTAGCCGCTGTTGTTGCAGGCACGGTATTCGACGTCATCGCTCATTAACGGTGACTCATTGGATTTGCACTGTACCGAGATTACGCGAGCTCATTGTGACTGCGAAGTAAATTCGAAAACGAAAACAAAAAGAAAAAGTGCCATTGATATGACAAATTCCAGTGGAAGTTCGTCGCTCTCTCGGGCCTGGCTACGTGCTCGCTGCTGTAGAAACAATAGTCTGGCGCCCGGAAGCAACAGCGGCACAACTAACCATCGACAATACGACGACGCAAACAATAATAAGAACAAACGATGGGAGCCCGAAGCAACAAGGAGAAACAACGACGAGGAGATGCAAGAGGTAGCCCTGCTGCGCGAGGAGACTGAGACACTTCTTCATCGTATCGCCTTTACCGTTTGGCACACCGCCTTCCACATTGAACGCGAGGTGCGTTACATGCACGTGCGTGTGCGCCCCAATCTTCAATTTACAACACTACCTTCTCTCTCCTGCTATAATACAATCACAATTTTTCTTCTGAGAACGTTGTTAACTTTTTTACCTCGATTTTGCCAACGACTGATAGTGATTGGATGCAATACGGCTTTCGGAAATTGTACTCTGGTTTTCATAAAGTCGCATCATATGTTGCCCGACCAAAAGTTTGCATTTCCGTACTTGCCAGTAGAAAAAAATTATTTTTAATAAAAAAATAAAATCCAACTTTATCTCAAGTAACAGGAACAGTAATAGTGAATAATGATAATGGGGAAAATAATTATAGCTTCATAAGCTTTCAGAAGACTTCATAGTCTTCTGTGTAAAATGAAATCTCCTATTTTTGCGAAATCATACAATGTTCTTTTTTTTTTCGGATATTGAAATAAATCTGTTTCCGCTTTTGGTAAAATGAAATCTCATTGTTTTTTACATTTGACTCGCTCGCATACGGAATCAAGTGTTATTAATTCCTAAGAGGAAAAACAGTATATTTTTGCCTGCAGCGAGTATTGAAAACCGTTTTCAACCAAAGTTGAACTAGCGATCCTTGCGCTCGCGCTGCAAGCACGAAACGAGGATACTTATTCATAAAAATCGGGAAAAAAGTGTCGGATTACAGGGGAGTGATATTCGCAGCTCGGGTAATTTCTTCACCCTGGGTAGAAATAATGCACTTTCCTCCTTTGTACGATTATGTACTATCTTTCGTTTTGATACATCGCGGTTTAAAAGTAATTTGAATAAGCACGTACGTTTAATGTTGCACATAAGAAGTTGTAAGATAATTGGCATGATGTCATATAAAAACTGCTAAAAATTGTAATCAAGTGCTATTCGGTATAATATATTTCATACATAAATTAAATTTACTGAGAGTTTTAATACTATCTTTTGTTCAAATAATCTGAAACTTAATAAAAAATAGTTACATTGAATGGAGGAAACTTTACTTTGAGCCAATGAACTATTTTTCAATGATGAAAAAAAAATCGTCCTCGACGTTCCGAAGTGACGAGTTATTATATGGCTTATGTTTATAACTTATAAAATAACTCGTTGCTGGAGTAATAGTTTGTTAAAAAAAATACTTTATTCGGATTGGATGAAGAAAAGTTGTATCGACTATATCATTTTACATCATTTAGTTTTATAAACACCGTCACCCGGCTGTGAATGTTGGTCGATTTTTCGCTTTCAATTACATGACTAACGCGATTTCGCTAACCATCGGCAGTCTGCCGAATGCAACCAAGTATATGGTTTCACTGGATCAAAGAAAATATTTCCTCATTACATGCTCATCAAGCAAACCAATGAAATGGTTTCTTTGAAAATCAAATGCAACATTTTATTGAAATCTATGAATTTTTTTTGCTGGAATCAATGAACACCACTCACTTCTTGGGAGTCAATAAAATCTTTATTCTCGGTGTATATTTTATATATTAAAACATGAAATATACGACAACTCATAATTATGCTTGTCTTCAACATCAGAGTAGATGACTAATCCCTTTTTCGTCATTCTCTGTTACAGCACAATGGCAGTTACGACGCCCAAACGAACAGCAGGAACGCAAGCGTCATGGCCTCCGGCAAACATCAGGTGAGACTCGAGCTATTAACTCACTATGACTCGATTGATTGATAAACATTTTAATAACGAATGAGATTCGTGCGTGCCAAATGCCGCGAGGATAGAGATTGCTACGCGGGTTAAAAAAGCACATTCCGTGCCTCAAAGTATTACTATGAGGCCTCTGGAAGTTTATCGTAGCTGATAAGAGAGCTGGCGATTTGTTCCGTAGCGCTATTCTCTCTCTAAATATTTGATATTGAAAGAAGGAACCCACCCGTAGGTCCCATGAATATGCACGAATGTGTGTGTGTGTGTGTGTGTCACGACACGACAATCCGCACGCACAATTGCGTCATGCCACCCGGTTTCATTTATTCCGTGAGAAAACATACGGCATCGTGGATATTTACATTTCAAACGGCCAAGAAGACTCTGCGACTCTTCTTCTTCTCTCTCTCTCTCTCTCTCTCTCTCTCTCTCTCTCTCTCTCTCTCTCTCTCTCTCTCTCTCCATCCGCGTAGCTTCTGCTCTAAAGAAGTTTTGCCGGAAACCCCTTTTGCCCACTCCCGCGCAAAAATATATATCCTGCTCACCGGACGCGCACATAACGCAGTTATTCTATTTTTGAGCATTTTGTATTTTTTTCTTGCGCTTACCAACCGCAACTCTTGGAGGTTAGCATAATAGAGGCAATTTAAAAGGCGGAGGAGAGTGCGTTGTTCCGCGTTACATGAGTTGTGCTCCATTTCTGTGTACTACAGCTGCACTGTGTAGCATTCAAAACTTTTGGAAATACATTCTTGTTTCTTATTTCTCTGAGCAAAAAAAAACCTTCTATCGCACTCTAGCTCAACTCTCGAAGTCCCCTCATGGAAAGTTTTCAATGCTGGTTCGTGACAGTGGAAAGGGTTCTCGTGGGAATTTACACGAGAATTCCACAAAGACTCGCGCGAAATATCGTTATTGCGAAGCCTCATGCTCGCGCTTCTTCCTGCATTCAGGCATTCACACTTTTTCGCTCCTCCATCGAATCTCACGGGCGTAGAGATTTCCAGAATCCAATATTTTTCTTAAGTATATTGTTATTAGCCCTGCAAGCTCGTGTTATTGCCGTGTAAGCATGGCAAAGGTACATTAACGCACCGGTCATGACTCCAGGATTCCAGGCATTTAACTCGATGTTTCTTTCATAAATATGTACGCAACATTCAGTGCGGTAACTCTGGCTCATTCAATCACTTCACAGCCTCTTAAGGCATATGCAGCTTTATAACATTAAATAAAATGCTAAGATATGCGTACACTTTTTATTCGGCCAAGATATTAACGGCAAGTAATTTATTACATGACTTACAATCCGATAATCACGACAATTTTTCATTTTCACAAAATAAACTTTCGTCTATTAGCGAGCGGAATTTTCTTTAATACCACAGTATAGAGAACAGAGTTTCTCAGAGTCGAATTTTTCGCCAATTAGAAATTAATCGTCGAGAATTAGTGGAGCCAGAGCTAATTGGCATTAGTCGCGCTGCTGTCCGAAGGTCCCACGAACTTCTAGCCCCCGAAGGCAATTCCCGATCCCGACCGGGTGCGCAACATATAACTCAACTTTTTTCTATACATTCCAAGATATCGTGTCCAGCAATCATTGGTGTACATGACGAAGCGACAAAGATGTTGAAATAAAATCGACAATAGTCATTCACTGTTGCTTTTTCTGGCTGGAATATTGTCCACCCACGCAAGTTCTTTCCTTCGCGTTACGTGGCACGGAGAGTACGTAGAGCGGCAAATTGAAAATTTAACGATTTCGTGGAGCGAGCGAGAAAGAAAAAAAAATCCTTCATTGGACCACTGGCGGCTCTAAAAATACGTTTATGGGCCTATAACCTATAACTGCTGCCGCCGCCGCCTATAAGCTACCACATGACTGTGACTACGTATAAGCTACGTATACTGGGTGTATACGTAGCCTCAGAAGCTGGGTTGCAGTTGCTGGTGAGCGGAAAGAAGTGCTATGAGCCCTGGCGCTGCCACTGCGCCGCCGCGAACCTTCATCACCGCTCAACACCATAAATCCCTTCTACCGTTATGCTCACGTGTGAAATTGCAATTACCTCTTGAACTGAGCGCGCCAACTGCGCGACGCTCGCTGCTCCATCTTATACGATACAGACTTTTCGCTAGTACCGAGGTGGCCGATTCACCGAATAACACGCGGTCTAATGCCACTCATTTCAATCTACAAAACATAATATGTACAACGAAATTTCATGCGAATATACCTGTATGTTTTTATCTCAAACTTTACAAACAAAATTATGTGTTTTTAAGGTTGTTCTTCCATCAACGTCAAATAAAGTTTTTTCCGTAGAGTAAATATAAACACTGCAATGATTAATATTTTTCTCAAGTTTCGGAAATACGTTGTCATCGACATAGTCATATGTCTATGGCAAAGACATTGTTCATTTATGACCATGTATATGGCAGTCACATTGTTCATGGCAGAGGTAGAGAGGGTTTCGCCTTTGAAAATGTCAAACTTTAAAATTAGATAAAACGAATACACAGTCATGCGTTCGGTGTAATGAAAAATTCAAAAGATAGTGTCGAAAAAGTAGACCGATATACCGCACGGTATTGCGATTCGATTCGCAGCGAAAGCCATAATCGAAACGAAACTTATATACGTAACCTGAGGGACATTAGCGGCGATGGAATATCAAGTAAATTCTTATTATTTCATCATTCAAAAGTAAGAACGGACAAGTATGGAATAATTAATTTTGATCGATTTGTTGGTAACGCAGCTGCTGGAAACAAAGTGACGTACGTCTTATAAGCAGTGGAAAAATCACTCAGAGTGACTGGCATTGGCGGTCTTTACGACGCGGGTCTGTCCGCCTCTCACGATAGAAATCACGACAGCCATCTAGCCGCACGACCATACAGTCCCCCTCCTCCAGAGTGAATCGAGACGAGGATCCCGTGATGCTTTGCATCTAGGCCATAAATAGAGAAAGAGTGCACGGCGGAATAAGCTCGCGACGCATTCAGCGAGCCAAAGAGCAGTGCGGTAACCGTAGACAAGCCGCCGGCCAGCGAGGTTGACAAGGGAAACATAGAGCGACACATAGAGTGTGCCCAAGCAGCCTAACAAGAGAATATGCAGCATGGAGGACACATTCCCAGCAAGCACGACAATCGCCAAGATTTCTCTTCCTCTTTCTTCTCTTCTTATTCTTCCGCGCCCATCAAACAGCGTCTGGCGACCTCCTGCTGGTAACTTGCCCTCTATACACAGCACATCGGTTGGTCCTCACTGCACAACTGTACCGAGAACTCTTGTCATCTATTTTCCAACCTCGAACATACGAGCGCACACTTGCATTCGATACTCCCGTGGTTACGAGCACTGCAAACTATTTTTCATCTAATAAAAAAATCATAAAATATACCTCGAGAAGAATTCTTCAGTGATTTTTCAATAGTGGCAAAAATAGTAAAACAAACACGATCTACAAAGACGGCTATCGTTGAATCAACAACATATTTCGAACTTAGGGATATTTCGATAAGACAGGATTAAAAATAAAAATTACTATTCGGAGATAAACGGAGACGTCACCGAAAAAAAATTATTGCATACAGTCACTGCGATACTTTTGATAAACACTATTTTTTGTAAAATCGATTTACTTTGTAAGTTTGTCGAAAAAAAAAATCCTCAAAGAAAGCCTACTTTTCCGGCTTCCAGAATGACCTGTGTAAGCCCTCAAAGGACGGTGGGAGGTGGAAGCAAGACCAATTCCAAGCCTCGTCACGATCGTATTATTTCAGCTAGAAGAGTCGCTATAAACTAGAATCCTAGGTAATGATGAGAAGCAATGGTATAGCGAGTCTTGTGTCGCGACTACATCAACCGTAAACAAAGCCCAGGTCAACCCTGAGGTATACGAACAAGGAACGAATGAGAATCCTCACGTGAATTTCTAACTACTCATAGCCTTGTCTTTGTTTTATTTTCCAGCCACGCGACAACATATCGAATTTAAGTGGATCTCTCTTGTTTGATATTAATCTATGTATAAGAGTATAGCGAGTTAGACAATGAGAGTTTGCGATCGCATGCGAAAGCCCGCGCAACGATACGTGACATAAGAGGAGGCTGAGCCGATGATGCGCTGGCTCTCCCGCGAGCACACGAGATCCGCGTACCAAGTACTACTCCCCACGAATTCAAGCTGAATTCATCCTGATCATCCCGCTGTCACGCTTCAACTCTTTATATGGAGATACGAGCTCCGCGCTGCATGTACACGCCGGGATATTGCGGCATCGTCCATATCTCAACGAGAGACAACGACGAGCCTCACTCCTCAGTCCTTCCATATGCCGTTCCGTTGAGCTCGCACTCCTTTTTCACCCAAATTAATTATACAATTATCGACCTTTTGAAGCACGCCCGGTCACTCTATATTATTATTTATGACATTTTGGCTTTTAATTAAAATGACCCCATTCCTTCGTACGTATAGACAAGGATTAACTTATATAGTTGCTCATTGTCATAAGCCTCTAGGACTCAACGATAAGGAAAAAAATAGCCCCCGAGCTTGATGGAATCTACTGAAAAGCTTTTTGAGTTTCAATCGAATTTATCGTTCAATTTCGAAAGCAAGTTTGTGAACAGTACAACGCACACCAAGCCACTCACTGCAAAAACTCGTAGATAATCCCATATTATCCCGTGATAGATAACATACGGAATTATTGGCGAGTTATTGGCGCGCTACTGGATTTTAGGTGCTCGACGAGACACGAAGCGCGAGAATAGCTCGTGTGAGGTGCGCTGTATGCGTATGAATTCGTTACATCATATCGTACATTGGTAATAAGAGCAGGCCCGTTTCGTTTGATATGCATGTGTAGATCCTGTAATGGTCTCGCGGGAAGGTCGCGATATACTTACTCCTGCATCGTCTTCGTTCACACGATGATGCGTATATCGCTACGCTACAGCGGAGAGACCCTGGCTGAATGGTCAGAGTGGTAGTGGCCGGCGGAACTCGTGCGACGCAGCACGTTCCGCGCCTCCTACATCGTAGTCCACTCGTCGCTCCGTCGTGATTCGCACAAACGAAATTACCTTGCTACTTTAACCGCGTATCCGCTAATTTTTACGCCACAACTCCTCGAAATACTCTATTGGCTTGCCTCAACGTGTCAGTTTAGTCGCACGCGACCCACCGATCGGTAATCTCTGGCCATGCTGAAGAAAATGGCCTTGAATCTGTCGGAAAAACCTTTTCCATAGTGAATAACAGCGAGAGGATTACGGTTTAAGAGAGTGTCGCGATAGCGCCGGAAATTCCGATGATTAATGCCTGGAATGGGTGGTCCACCGCTGGACCATTATCAATATGCGGAAGATCTTCATTATTTGGATTCGTTACTTTCCCCAGTTTACCAAAGTTCGCATGCGTTTACTTTTACAAGATGGCTTTGCCAATTTAAATGTTAAAGAACGATTTTGATTTTTACATGTCGTCGTCGTCGTCGTTGTAGATGCAGAAAGCGTCGGCGACAACGTCGTCAAGGACACCGGGCGTGGGTGCAGACGCAACGAGCACCGGAGCTGGCAAGACTGGCCGAGTAAGCGAAGTAATGGAACTATGCTACGTCACCGAGAGGATCATCGCACTTTGGTATCGCGAAGATGCTCAGGGGGTCCTGGAACACGCCACGACTCTTCTACGAGGGAAGCACGCCGACAATTACATGGTAATTCGCGTCACATTAATCAACAACAACAACCGGATGGCATTAGTAGAGGCTTGCAAGGCTGCTGGCTGGTGTTGGTGTTGGTGTTGGTGTTGGTGTTGGAGCGACCGTTGAATCGACTTTGGTGGAAGGTCGAGGTGACTCGATTAACCGCGCGAGTTTACGATCATTTCGCGAAACACCAGTAGAGCTATTAATAATCTTTGTCTGTGCGAATTCGCTGCGAAGCGAGGCAATAAACGCGTGTCTTTATTACAGATTCATCTGGCATATAATTTGCTTATTTGACTTTTCTTCCATGCAGATCTTCAATTTATCGTCGCCGGGACGCAGCGGAGAGTCCAACACTCGGGAAGTTGGATGGCCTCAGGGTTTGGCACCGAGTCTCGAGAGGCTCTGCGCACTCTGCAAGGAGCTGGACTCCTGGCTTAACGCCGCACCGAACCGCGTCGTCGTTCTCCACGCCAGGTGAGATCACCGTCGATATATCTTTCTCCCATCGTAACCCACAATTTTGCCACACGCGCGTACACTCGCACTCTACAACTATATATAATTGCAAGGTGTACACATCACCTGAAATAATGAGTATGTAATAACGTCGGTACACTTTTACAGAGGGGGAAAAGAACGTCTCGGAGTTGCCGTGTCCGCATATATGAACTACAGCAGCATCTGCGGCGGAAGGGATCAAGCATTGGATAGGTTTGCAATGAGGAGATTTCTCGACGACAAGATCGGTCATCTCCACGTGCCTTCGCATCGCAGGTATTAAATCAATATGAGTGCGACGCATTTCATTGTATTCCGAAGCCTTGGGAAAGAAAAATGTAGAAAAGCGTCGGAATCGATTTGTACTGATAAAATTCTTCTTGTCATAGCAAATCGTTGTGCTGCTCGTAATTATGAAATTTCAGCAAAAAAAAGGAATTCTCAGCAGGGCCTATTTTTTGAAATATCAAAATTCTTTGTCTCTGCGTTGGTGATTCCAAAACATTTTGTACAAATGTCTTTTGGTAAATTGGATTTTATTTCGTATACGTTGAAATGATTTGGTTGATCAAAACAATAACGTTGCTGGAATATAAAATATCGAAATCTTAAAAAAAAAAATCTGTATTATCCTCGAAATGAATAAATAAGAAAACCGATATTTCTATCCGACACGAGCTTCTGGAATGGAAGGGCTGTCTGCTAAATGTGACTTCCAGCGCATCTGGCTCATTCGATAGAACCTGTAAGACCCTGATTATCGGTTGTACGGATATAATGACGATAATGATAAGTTAATGATGCATGGTCGAAGTCCCCTAGGCTATACAAGACTCCGGACTTTGTTCGTCCCATTGCTGGAACATTCCACAGACATTAGCATATACCTGCGTTAATTTCGCTTCACAAAAATCTGTTATCACCCCGGCAAGACGTGTCGTAGCGATAACCATCAGCGTCATCGCGCCGCTTCTCATGACTACGCGATAATAATGAGGAAAATTGATTCGCAGGTACGTCGAGTACTTCAGTGGCCTTCTCGCAGGCTCGCTGAGAATAAGCCCGTCGCCCCTATATCTAACGCACGTGACCGTCCTCGGAGTGCCGCTCTTCGAGCCTACCGGATGTCGAGCTTTTCTCAAAGTTTACGAAGGACTTACGCCCGTCTACACCTCGGATCTCTACTCGGTGACAAACGCCCGTGAATTTACCATCAACCTGGGTGGTCTTCGGTTGAGAGGTGACATTCTCGTCAAGTGCTACCACAGAGTCTACTCCAAACAAAGCCGAGAAGTCATGTTTTCGCTACAGGTGATTTTTCGTTTATCCGTCATCACTGCACTTGGAGAAAATTATCACGGTATCACGGTAACTATAAAGTGACGATAATTCGATTTTATTTCGTACAAACTTGCCGCTTCGAACGCTGACTGTCGAAAATGGCCACGAATAAAGTTCACGCACAAATTCAATAGTTACGGTAACTATGCAAATAGTTGAATTGGCGAAAAATCGATGGTTGTCACATTATAGTTGACTCAACAGTTACGATTTCTCTGCGAGTGTAACGGTAACTTCGCTACGGCTTACAGCTCTAAATATCCGCATTTGATGTTTTCAATGAAAAAAACTAGTTTCACACGTGTGTCATCACGGAAAACGTTGTATCGTTTCCACGCTCGGAGCTAGACGTCGCTTGCCAGGATCCTCGGTGCCCAACCGACAGCGTAGTGACCCTGTACTTTGCAACCGATGCCAGGAGACAAGATGGCCCGGTACCAGCACCTACACCCGCTGTACCTCACGCATCCGCTCATCACGACCCCATTCTCCACTGGGACAGCTACACCAACCTGGAGATCAGCGACGACGGTGAGTTTCCGACCTAGCGATGACTAACGCCGCCGGAAATATACACTAGAGCTATAGAATAGGTGAAACTGTGAAGCCAGCATCCAGCATGTAGAGGTAGAGTTATAGCTGTACTCTGTACACTTGCTCTGTAAATAGATCAAAGGTCAGAGAGAGAGAGAGCGAGAGAGAGAGAGACTGAGGATGCGCAAGGTCCCCGGACCTACTCATCCTCGACAACGTAAATCTCAGGGCTCTCGTGCCTCACTTCGCAATATCAATCAAGATTTGACAATTGGTCCTATGATATTCGTTGAAGAAGTATATGGTCAAAATTTTTCAATCGTAAGTAAATATTTCTTTAGGGAGACTATTTGAGCATAACTTTGAATTTAATATAGAAGCATCATGTAAAAAAAAAATAGTAAATATTGAAATCCAATTATCGCGAGGCGTTCAATAATCATAGGATTTTTTCAGATCTATCGAAACGGCGTTATTGAAATTGGTTTTTCTTTTCGAGGATTCAAAAATGTTACTGGTGGTAATAAATTCTGAAAAAAATTCCGTGGCCTTTATGGGTCGGTAATAACATCTTATTTTCAAAAATCAACAAAATCGATGCGGAATCCCCTATATATATATATATATATTGGAGAGTAAGCATTAAAAGCGATACTCTTGATCATCGCGTTTCATCGTTTTTCATGTTAACCCGAAAAATAGTCAGAAAACTGGAGTTTATGACTTTCGAACTCATTCCAAGTTGTACTGTAGTACCAGTCGAGTTGGGTGCGACAGCAAGCACGTCTGCGTCTGAAAATATCGGTACGCGAGAGCCACGGAAGCCGCGGGCGTTCTCGGAATACGGCCAAGACCTTAATTAGAAGTGCTTCGGCCAATTTCCAATGAGATCTGGGGGACTCCGTTGCCTCTCTCTCTCTCTCTCGCTCTCTCATTCTCGTCTCCAAAGATTGGTCCCCTTGGGTCTGTTTCGATTATTCGTGGTATCGAAACGTCGATTCCGCATGTAAATTTCCTTGGCACGAAGCCTGGTTTACCATCATCGCGAGGCACAACACAGTCGCTCACGGGAAAAGCGGAAATTCAACCGACGGAAAATTAAGCTGTAAAATGAATTATTTATCCGATAGAATTTGAAAAGCATTTCGTAGAGTGCGCGTATATTTGGTGAGCAGTACCTTACTTCCAATAAAGCTTTGACCCAATTTGGTTTCAATGGTAAATTGAGGCTGTTCGTCACGCGAAAAGGGCGTAGAAAGTGGTATCAGCCGCGGAAGGGTAGGAGGAAGGAGTGGAAGGACGAGAAGAGGCAGAGAGGTCGGATAGGGTGTGGAGGGAGTTATATGGGTTGGCCGTAAATTGGACTGCATCACTGGAACTCATGCGACCACAATACCCGGTAGGTGTGACTCCTCTACTTGTACGCATACAACGTAGTTGTAGCCAAGCCAGGAGAAGGTAGCAGGAGAGGGTGTGCAACCGAACCGGAATCAATTCCACCTATCTCGCGATTATGCTACCTATATAGTAGCTTACAGTCGTCGCGGCAGTGTTCGAGCCCAGCGAACGTCGACGACCTCGAAACTTGGGGTGGCAGCTCACCTTGACCCAATTACCATTTAATCGGCAGTCACAAACCCGATTCTCCGGTCTTCCCTCTGTTCCGTCCTCCTGTCTATCGATGTGTCCCCTCTAGTTTTTTTTCTCCCGACATATCGGATTAACGCGATGTACAGTCAGTTGTATCGGGGACTGTAAACTATGATCTCTGTTGTTAATTGCTTTTTCGCAACTTATACCCGCTTCGATGAGACACAATTTATAGATTCAATATTTTCTATCGATAACTAACACACAAAATGAGTTTTCTTCAACTTCTTTGAATGGAAATTATTACGATTGATTATAAGAGGCAGTGCAAAGTGATTTATGGCTTATTACTCTCATTGCGGTGAGTTTTGAATAAATTATTGTATTGTTTTTCAATAATTATTCTGACGCGATATTACGTTAAACTGTCGAGCGGCGATTTGCTTCGAGCGCCATATCCAATTAACGCGTTGTAGTCGCGGTTGGATCGGGGACGAAAACGATGTTTTAAACTATGGTGCTAATGGCTTTTTAGCAATTATTAACTGCTTCGATTGGACCCAATTTATCGATTAACGATTTTCCATAAATACTCTAATGTACAAAATTAGTTATCTTGAAGAATTTTCTGATAAACATTATTATGATTTATCATCAGACGCAATATAAACAAAGTGTTGGCTCGATAATCAGCAATTATTGTAAGGAGATATTGCGTTGAACTGTCGTCCGGCGATGTGTGTTAAACGCGAATGGGCGTAGTAGCGAATCCCGAAGAATTATGAGATTCTGTTATGTGATCCTATATACATAACGTCGGGGCTTGTGGCATATCGGCGCCGAGGCGAGGGAGGAAACGATGCGTGCTAGGTGGTTTAGTCGGCATCTTGGCTAAGCGTCTTCTTTCTCACTCGTATGCACGGCAGTGGGGTGGGGCACGACCGAGTTATTCTTGGCAACGAGGCGCCCCGTTGATTCAGACTCGCCGCTATATACCAGCAAATGTGAACACCAGAGGCTCGGGCTTTCGTGCTATTTCGTATAACCGACAGTGACTCCCGAAGAAGCTCGTTACGAACATTCAGACGCGCGCCGCGTTCTTACTTTCGAGTGCAACGCCAACTTTTTCTTTTCCGGTGATATTATACTCAGTGTCCAAACTTTAAGGATTTTTTCACTTTTCGATAATTAAGAGTGAGTTATTTCTCCTATAGCTACTTGCATTTATCCCACACATTGCAATGTAAGATAATTAACACAGAAAAAACCGCGGTGATCTCTGTCAAAACACTACTTAATCCCAATGGCAACTTATAACTTTACAAGCCTTCTCTAGTTGAGTAATTAATTATAATTGTTAATATTTCGTTAATTGCCAGCAACTACACTGAAAACAATCTTTTGAATCAGCACAGCAAGCGCTTGCAGGCGGTGAAAAATTACGATAGAATAAACAAATGGAAATATTTGTTGATTCTATCGTCAGTTGCTTCGATCAAACGAATATATATACACCTTACATCGCTCGGAAGCGGAAGCACACTTTGTTCATGCGAACAATATATTTACATCATGTTCATCCTAAATTCAAAAAGGGTTGCTAATAATAAATTGCACAAGATTTAAATAATATGTTTATAGGGAAGATCAAGGAAATAGGATTAAGTGCGCGAGGCCGATCACTTCAATCAAAATTCGATAAATAATCATTTCAATTATACCTCATCTTCCAAATATTTGTTGAAAATATATCATTCTTTAAAATGTATGTACCTCAAAGTATAGCTCATGTATTTGTTGTCATGATCTGATTTTTTGGGCATAACGCGTCTCAATTATTACCGTTTGAATTCTAATCCGCAAGCTTCAAGAATATTTGCTAATCGAAGAATGATCAATCCACAACTCGTTATGAATTGTTATAAACTGCGTAAAACTGTGTGCAACTGTGGTTCCCACAACTGCATTGCAGTCCCAATCGCATTTATCTTCCGAAGACTGCGCCGACGGGTTAATCGACAAGTCCTAAAACGGCTAAAACGCTCGGAGGATTGCGGCAATCGTGAGTCGTACGTGGTTATCCAGTGGGAAAGTTTCGTTTTCCGAGAAAGCCTCTGTGTCGTGGACGTTCCGCTTTAGATGCGAACATTAACCGGCGGAAATGTGTCTCGATGTGGTCTCGCGGATGTTAATATCCCTTTACCGGTCCCCGGAATTCAATCTTGAAATAGTAGTCACACATTCCTTCCCTCTTTCACATTCTTAAGAAGAACAAATCGTTAGAAAAAAAAACCCTACGAGAAAGTAAAAAATATCGACGATACAAGTTCTGCTACAAAGAGGTCCGTTTAATACTCATCCATCGAGTACTCATCAACCGCTATAATTTCATAATTTAGTCAAGACGTAGAATGTGAGCTAAAAAGTAATATTTTTAACGTGTCGTAACTTTTAAACCAAACCGGTAAACGAATTTTGATATTCAATGTCTTGATATATCTGTCGAAGAGAGCATTCTAGCTCGAGGGTAGTGATTCTGGATGCAGTAGAAATTGGATTTACCGTAACCAATTATTCAGTAAGATGTTGATGAAAAAATAATTGACTCACACATCTAAAATCATAATTTTATGATAAAGGCTGCTAATAAAAATGTCTGCGCTCGAGCGAAGATTAACTCTTGGCCAGATAAAATAAGGACACTAAAATTTGTTCACCCATTTGGTCGGAAAGCTACGCCAAGTAAAAAATTATACTTTTTATCTCACACCATTGTGATGCACCGAATGTCTTTATACAATAGCGGAATTATTATGCTTGACATGTACTGACTAAGGTTTAAATTTGAGATTTAAAAAAATAAGAAAAAGAGTGTCATCTACAGAAATTTGTATCTCTTTACTCGTGACTAAATTGCGATGCAGCTGCAGCAACAATTTGATTCTCTTGGGGCCGGTAGCGGTGCGCATTAATGAAAAAATAGGATGTAAAGTAAAACTGGCGCTGAAAGTGACGCAATAAAGCGAGGGTGTAGAGAGAGAGAGAGAGAAGTCTGGTGAGCTGGAGAGTCGTGTGGAATATCGTCGTGCCGAAGGCAAAGGTAAACAATGCTGATGCAACTGCAGGAAGACGTACGAGCCAACGACAAGACAATGGCCCTCGCTATCTCCCTCTTTATTTCTCTCAAATTTTTCCCTGCTGCCCATCCCGCTGCTGCTTTTAGTCGTGGCTTTCACCGTTGGTGCGTCTGCGTCTCTCTTCATCAACTGCGCGCGCTCTATGCTCTGGCGAACAAAACCTCTCGTTGACACCGCGAGTCCGACGCAGTGTCGAGCGAACGGGAAACGCTTTCGAAACCGAACGAGGTCCCGCACGTTCTGTGTCTTTTGTTTTTAAAAAAACCTTGCAGTCTTTTTTATCTTGGACTTTTTTCAATCCTAGATGGGCGTAACGACGCCAAGAGTAAAATAGGCTTGGAATCCCTTTTACGATTGCTAGATCAGCGAGAAAAATAAACCGGTGGTGTAGGTGCAACACTACACTCGCTGGATTCATGGAATTTGTAGAGAACTGCAAGAGATGCAAAAACCGCGATTGGTCCTTTATTTTCCGCTTGCTACGGTCTGGTTTGAAAATACTTTCTGCGCTTTCTGGATAACAAAGCGAGCGATACTTTTTACGACTCAATCAAATCCGAGATGCTTCGAACACTCGATGGCCTCCTTTCGGTTCGGGATCTTAAGATGTTGCTTTCCATTGATTTGGTTATCAGTTTCAGAACCCAGATCATCAGGAATGTTGCGCTGATTCTGAGTCTAGCGGAATTAACATCGGAAACCGAATAAAAACCGCTACAACGAGAAGCGATAAAATGAGACATTCTTGAGAATTTTCTTGAATGATCTTTATCAAAATTTTAAGCAAATAGACTACATGATTTTATAAAACCGCATGAAATATTGCAACCCCTAATTCATAAATATCCACGGAGAAAACGGTTTTGGTGGACCAACAAATCTCCTGCGAAAATAGTGATAGTATTGTATTGTATGGTAACCTAGCAAAAGATTCTGTTGCATTAGGAATAGAATTTGTTGGACTAGTAAAAAGATTTGTGAGGCTGGCAAATAACGCAATCTTTTCACTATTTTATATATAAGCCGAACTCCACCGCTGGTCTTATATGCACTAAAAATTAAAAGTCATTAATTCAAAAACAATTGGGTTGCAGCATGCCAAATTCAAGCGCTGTCAACTCAATTTCACTTCTAGTCCCTAAAACTTCATATAAGATAACCCGGAAATAGGCAAAACAATATTCTATTGTTTCAATATTAAATGAGATTGTGAGAATAAGAACGAGAGTGAATTCGAAAATAAATATAATTCATAATTCACGCTCATTTACTCATCGGCTCACATAAATATTGCTCTTACTTCCATCAATGTGGGATATTAATAAGCTTCTTGGCCTAATGGAAATTCCCAAGGTATACGGTAAACCCTAAGCCATCGCGAAAAACTTAGCAGCGCTCACTCTGGCCAAGTGCAACGCACGTATGCGTCAGAGGTAGTGCAAATGCGAGAAGATACGGCAGAAATGACGAGCGTAGATACGTCCTTGTCCCAGATGAAGAGCGACGATGCTAGGAATAAGACTGGTAGCCAGTGGGCTGACCAACTTTTCACGCTCTTCGAGTAGCGGCGAGTCATGAGCGTGTATACAGCTTCCTCGGTAAGCAGGGCCGCTTGCACATGAGCTGTGTGGCCGTGTCCGATAAATCGGCATCATCGAGAGTCCCAGTAGAAATAGCGACTTTATGCTCAGACAAGCGTGCCCGCTGACATACAGGAGCACCACTAACTACTTCGATGTATATTGTTACAGATGTATCAATCATAAATACTGACCCGCGTTAAAAGTAATTATGCCAAGTTGAGTTCACCAATCGACATATGTCAAAAAGTACCATTTTAAGATGCATAATAATTTGAACTAATCCCCTATTATATTTTCTTACTAGATCTGTTCACTAAATTTAATTTATATACGAAAAAAATAAGTTAAAAGTAAATGTACGTGTCGTAAAATCAAATCAAACTTATATTAAAAACACGACTTTATCAACGGTTTTACACTCGATGTAGTAGCATTTATATACGTTTATGGAAGAGATCGTTCCGCATATGAAATATATTCGATAGTGTCACACAAAATTGAAATTAACTCATATTGAAAACACGATTCGTTTGTCATATTTAGTACGTTATTTATCAATTAATACGCCTTTTGTAACGAATTTTGCAGACTGTACATCACTAATACGACTTTCGTAACGAATTTAGAAAAATTGTACATCAATTTTACGTTATACTCGTATAGTAAATTTTCTATGCCCGTTTCTATAAGCTCCCTACACTGTCCAATAACTTTACCTTATTTTTTTTAACACGTAGCTAATTTCAAAGCTATCTTGAGATCGATTTGATATCACGCTTACTGATTAATTTCAGCGAATTTTGTGACTTCATTCTAGCAAATTTGAAAGACGAATTTATGGTGGATATAAGTCTTACAATTTGACTGATTGTGTGCATTATGTGACATGATTTTAGCAACTTTTTTAAGAGGATTTTATCATGGATCAAAAATCATTAATTTTACAAATTTCATACTCGTTATCAGATCGATCTCAAAATTGCTTTGTACTTTTTAAAGATTTTTCGTCTTGACGTGTCTAAAAAATTGCACGATTCCAAGATATGTCTACTCATAATCGATAACTTGATATAATTATTTTTACGCGGGAAGTAATATTGCGTGACGGAGTTTCCGCACAGCGGACGTTTCCACTGATTTGCTTTTTACTACTGGTATCTAACTAATGTAATACCGATCAGTCCGGCTCTAATCTCTTCCCACACTCAATTTAACAAATTCACGATCCTTCCAAATACGGTCGCCGCCGCTCCACTGGAACAAGGAAGTCACGGACTCTCTCGTAGGCTCACTAGTCGCACGATTAAAATCGTATTAAGGGCATGCAGCGGCGTATAAATGAATGTTTGGTGAAGTACATTCGTCCTACAAACGTTTTTACCGAATTGTTTTGTGGATTTTATCCAAGTTTCAGTAGGCGACATTTACACGATGTGGCTACGGCGTCCGCTTTCGTTTTGGTTACCCACGTTAGCCTTAACAACAGCTGGAAAAAATATTGGATATGTCATTCAGGGTCAATACGTAATAGCGGAGGATTCTATTATGTTGTACGGGCTGAATCGAGTTTTATCACTGGTCATCCAATGTAGAATGCATGGAATTTTGATGTTTTTTAGGTTACACCTGTTTATTAAAAAGATATATCTATCGGAAGGGATAAAATGATTTCAATTAATAGTTGACAGTAAAAAAACAAATCAGCTTGACTCAGTTGAATTTGGCAAGGGCTTAGGCCGCAAACCATCCACGTTTGATCTTATAAACTTTGATTGGTTAGTTGGATTAGTCATTATATTTCAGGAAAAAGTTTCATAAACAGTTTTTGTAAAAACATAATCGAGTATTAAATAATTACGTAAAAAAAAAATTTCCATCAAATCTTCGGACTTTATGGAAAAATGGCAACATACTTGATGTATAAACAAAATAAAAGACGATTGTCTAACTCCATTTTTTTTGTCACCGTTTGTCTTCAAGTTTGATAGAAAATTTTATCTTCTTCATTTATTAAAAATTCATATACACTACAGATCACTTTCATTATAACGTAAGAGTTCTAGTTAAAATAATTCCATAAATTACATTTTTCTAATGCTTATGGTTTTTTAATTTTTGCCGGAACTAACAAAGAATCTGTTGGCTCTATCTAAATAGATTTTTCTCAGTGTACCTTTACTTCGAGACGAAGAAGAAATTCTGCAGAAGACGGTAAAGATAAAACATATTTATGTGAAAAAAAAAATCCCGTTTATTTACAGACATTGTGTGAATGAACCTTTGGGTGATCGACCTATTTACGCTGTCGATAATTAGTGAGTCGAGATTTTACCAATCACTCGGTAAACTGACTGTGGGAATTTTCTACTCTTATATGGACAAAAAAAGTTAAGCGCAGAGGTGTGAAAATGTTGCACATAGAAGGTACGTTTATAGACAGAGAAGGTGTTAAGAAGTTGTGCACCCGGCAGGAACATGATGTGAGCACAGACACATACCTAGTCGTGCTATGCACGGTGCCGCGCTAGGCAAACGTGAGCAGGTCATCAACGTGTATATGTATAGTATTATTTACCAGTTAGCATCCGTGAAAGAGGACGACGCGATCGAGATTATCTCCTCCAATGCTCGTGGTAGATATTTCATATTCTACGGTAAATATCGATTACGATATCGTCAAGGTTGCCATTTAGCTCATCACTTCAACCACATCTAATAATAACCTAGTTTAAATTTACAAAATGAATGATCGGTAGTTCACCGAAATTCTCTCAATATATCGTGACACTGACTCAGTGCCTTATCGATCATTGTCATTTTGAATTCCTCTTGAAATCCAGGAAGCAAATCTTACAGTGATTGCGAAGGTTATTTGATTTTTTACTTTATCGAAATTAAAAAAAAAAGTTTAATATTTACAGATTAATTCATTTTGAAAATCACGAAAATAAATTTAAAAGTACAAAAAAAAATCTTGCCTCGCCTATTAAATATTAAGCGACAACGGTTAATAGATGACTATAGTTAAAAAAGTATGTAGATTAGTTAAATATCAATAGTTGTCTCTTAAGCCTTTCTAATACACATTGATAATCAAATGTTCTCTCCTTATAGTTGCTATAGTACAATCAATGAAGAGTGATTACGACACCGATAAAAAATGGGTAATGCAACCATAAAAATAGTTGGCAGGTCAATTATACCGAGTGTTAGATTTTAACGATTCTCGTATCTCATAGCATCTATATATTTTTGTTTTATTGTTGTATTTTTAAAATGCGATCGGGAAGTCCCGAGCGTGGCGATGGGAAGCCGGTCGCTACCTACGCACGTCGGAAACGCTCGTCGTAGGGCCCCGCGTGACACTCTAAATATGTTGTCGCAAGCGGTGCGCTGAACGACTTCTCGCAGCAGCACCGGCAGAGACGAGGAGATATCGCTACGGTGCGATCGTTGAGTCGCGCGAAGCCGCGAGTTGCCGTACAAGGACTGGAGACTGGTGGCCGGTCGAACCAGTGGACTCTCTCTCTCGCTCGCTCGCTCGCTCGCTACTCCAGGCCTTGCAATATCTCTCGTAAGGTTCCTCCACACCCACTCGTAAACGTCTCGCACACTATCTGCTCGAGAAAACTGCATATCCGTAAACTCGTAAAACTCGTGAGCACACGGACATTCGGAGCTCGAAGGCATGCCGCGGCGCGGGATCCCGGCGTACCTTCCCCTCGTGAATACGAGCCACCAACAATAAAAAGGGAACAAGTGTCCAATGTGGGTCACTTTTAAAAGAGTATTCGCTTATTTCCGTTCAAGTGAATCTCAAATAGAAAAATTTTCAATCATCGGCCGAGCCCTTACTAGCATTAAGATAAATGTGTTGGTAAGATTAATAAGATATTTCGAGAGTACGCATTCATTTGTGCACAAAAATAAATACGAATTGGTCATTGTCTCTGACCAAATATTCTAAAAATGTTTACTGTATAGCGTAGGACGTGGAGACGATGACGATGTCGATGACGCCGTTGACGGGGCGGAGTCGCTCGAGTACACACAGCGTCTTTTACTCTCCGGTATATCCCCCGCACGGTGCCCGCTTTGCAATCGTCAAGTTGCGGCTGCTGCTGCTGCTGCTGCTGCTGCTATAACGCAAACGACAGTGTCGTTTCTGCGCTCTCCGCGAAAGGTTTATCTCTACACACCTCTTGTCAAAGTCTTTTTTCTCCAACTTCACTCTCTCTCTCTTTTACCCCGAAAATAAATTCTCTTACGTAGAAAAAAAAAAAAAGTGATTCGCTATCAACACCAATCGCAAATTCAATATTGCATTTGGGAGGAATCAGAGTGTTTATCTGGGTGAGTGCAAAGTCTTTTTGACGTAGTGCTAGTAGTGGTGGTGTTGGTGTTGCTCTGATAGCATAACTCTTCGAGGAACCGGTAGCAGCTATCGCTCCTGGCTTACTCACCAAGACACCTGGAACGCGAGAGAGCGAGTAGCAGTTACTCTCTCTCTCTCTCTCTCTCTTCCTTTGGCACTCGTTCCTTTATCGTTGTTGCTTCTGCTGCTTCTGCTGGTGTAAGGATGGGTTGTACCCGGCAGGAATGCAGATGCGATTCGCCTCGGTCCAAAGCCTGACTCTATACGCACTTCTCTCGGTCTTTCACGCAGAGAGAAGTGCTTTTGTCATTAGTCGATATACTCGAGATCGAGGGAGAAAGGGTAAAAGGAAAAAGGAGCCGGTTAAAAAAAGAGAGAAAGAAATGGGCGAAAAAAAGGAAAGATGTATATCCGCGCGCCCACCTTTCCTGTCGCCGTGTGTGCCTCGCCTCATGAATCTCTATAAGGCCGTCAAACTGGTAATTCATCCGCGGGCTTCTCTCCAGACCACTGTAACCGCGCATCACCTCCTCCCTTTCAAACCATCTCGTATTTTTCCTCGCATGTATTTTATTTCTCTCACGCTTTACACGGCTGGATAACGCCGTTTAGCATAACAACGATTTCACGTATACACTGTAAAAGGAATGAACGAATGGACGAATCGATCCGGGAACGAGGAACCCTGGCTTTCGAAGATTACATCTCTCGTGCGGTGACACGAGTGACAGACGACACTGGTCACTTGTCGAACTACACGATTATTTAGGACTATCACTGAGGATACCGAACCGAGGACTCTGATATTTGTATTTATTGTACTTTTTCAAAACATCTCCAGTGAAAAACAATACAACGGTCGAAACTTCCAAAATCTTGATTTGTTTTTCAAAAAAGTGTATACCCGAATCTTTTTGAATGCGTGCTTTTTTTCAATCGCCAATACAAGACGAAAAGAAAACAGATTCTATCTTTTATTGGAAAAATAAGATTTGATGAATCAACGAAATTGATAATTTTCTTGGAAATGTTTTTCTAAATGTGAAAGAATAGACTCGGCGCTGGCGCACGGAAATATGTGTAAAGTATCAATAAAAACAATGTTGTCAGACCGAATGGTCGACGGCCCAGTTTGTAAACTGAGTCGGATTGCCCCGTGTAGATATGTGAGGATGATGTCTCGGGAATATCCCTCGGCCTCAACTCTCAGAGGTCTCTAGGAATACTCTTGCAGCTGCAACTGCACTTCCAACAATGCAATGCGGAGTGTCAGATAAGGCCAAGTGGTACATTGGCGTAGAAGACTTTTGTTGTACTACGTGTCATAACTGTGGCGGTGGCGCGGAGGAATGCGCCATATAAAAATTAGTGAAAATGTGACTGGTCTAGGAAAAATTATAGTCGAAACTATGCGTCCAATATTGAGTTTCGTAAATATATTCAAAGCAAGAATGCATCGCGAGAACCTCGCAAATTTCTCATCCATTATTTATATTCACTTCTTGAAAAGAACCCTCTGTAAGGAATCCAGGATGGATAATCATATTGCCTCATAAAGGTATCTTTGTAAGATCCAAATGCGGAAGCAATGTGCAGCAGTGTAAAGCAACATTCTACTTTACCGACAAGTTTAAAGAAATAATAGATATGAAACTGAACTTCCAACATAGACATAGAGTTCCAATGTGAAATGGATGAGACTTTGGCAGCCTCTTTTTCACAATGGCACATTGAATATTTTTAAAAACGAACACGACGGATTCACATTACTGAGAAAAAAAGTTGTTGCGCCAGGTTCATTTGAATGGAAAAAAAACTAAGAGTAGCACATAACAAGCAAGATACAATGTTCCCGAAACTGACTGAAGAAATAAGTGGTAACTTCCAGCTCTCCTTTCCCGTCGTCGACACTTTTTCGTCCACTATAAAACAGTATCTCGAATCCATAATATAAATAATTTCACGATTAAATAAATGCTGCGAAATTTTTTCTGAAAAAAATCTTCTAGCGTATTCAATGAAACACATTTTTTTAAGTTGAATAAGAACGAATATTTAGTCGAAAAAGTTCTCAAATATGATCTCGTAGAATTTTTATTCAATTTTGTTTATTCAACGTGTTAACAGCGCAAAGAGAAGTACACACGAGTGGGAAAAAAAAGGTATGTGCGATGGGTACACGGAGATTAGTTGTCGTTGAATTGAGAGAGAAAGGGTTGGTCTTGATGGAGCCTCGTGACGAGTAATAAGCGCGGAGGAGCTCGAGAAGCTCAAATAAAAATGATTTATACGGGTAAGCGATGCGCCGACAAGATAGCGGGGACGCGGATTGAATTCAGATGAGGCTGGCAGGCTCGGAAACCGCGGTTCGCCGTAGCCTTCGAGTAATTCGCTGCTCTGCATTGCGGCCTCGTGTCATTGACATCGTAGAGATGTATCATTATAATTGCGCACACCAGTAGCGTCAATATGACTAACAGCGAAATATGTTGACGATGAAAAACTCTCCGGGCAAATAGAGAGGAACTAACCGCTCGACGCTTCTCAACGGTTCCAGACGTTCAAAAGTCAAAAGGCGACCTGCGCGCGACAGCACTATCATCTCGCAAGCGTTTTAAGACCGCGCGCGTTTAATCGCGAGAGAGACGAGAGAGCAAACTGTAATCCCGCTAGTCACGCAACTATATACCTCTGCCAGTGATGTATGCCAGTGGTGGACCAGCATCCACGGCTTTACAACGCCATTTCAACGACCACTTTACTTCACCGCCTCTCACTTGCAATTCTCCCTTTTCTTTTTCTCTCGTCTCTGTTTTTTTCTTGGGATTTATCCGCTACCCACACCCTTTTCTTTGGACAACTCTCAAAGTCAGACTTTGGACTTCCAGTCTTCTATTAGTTGCATATACTCTGAAACAAAAGGGAACTCAGACCCATCAAGCAACAAAATCATTGACTTTGGTCCCCGAAATCGTTTCGTCCATCTTATCACTGTAATTTGCCCAAGCATCTTTCTATTTGACAAATGACTGTCGTTTTAATAAAATCGATTTCGAGGCATAATGTGTTGTGAGATTTTTTATTCCGATTACACGTGTTTTTTTTTTTCTTTTACTTTTGCAAGTAATCAAAGCTATTTGTAATTTCGATTTATTCGGACAATTAAAACTTGCCCGATTCACATATCAGGCATTCGATATATGAATCCAGGCAGCCAACAAAAAAAATTCTTGATTTTGCTATGCAATGATACCTGAAATTACACAGCTGATTCTGAATTGATTTTGTTCCTATAGGCCATGAGAAAATGCACACATTTTCGTTTTTTAGAGATGTTGATACGATACATAATTTCCAAGATATAATAGTTTGAACGAAAGACCGAAAACATGGCATATTTTGCAAAAAAAAAATTTTTCAAATCTAAATTTGGTGTATCTATTATAATCACTGAAGCTGATTTTTATATTTGCTTTGGGGATTTTTCTTATGTAGCTGAATTTGTATGGAATGCTTCATATATACTTATATGTTGTATATCAACTACCCACAATCCAAAGTAGTAAACATTCGAATTCGCAGTTGATTTCTGTGATAACCCGAATAATAGATCTGATTGTAAAATATATTTTTCTAATCTCTCACGCTACCTTTTATATAATAGTAGCCGTATCGCTACTATTAGGTACTATTTGATTAATTTGTAAACCTATCGAAGGAAATATTACAATGACTTTAAGGTATCGTTACTTTGATCCAAAAGAAAATGCAATGATTACCAGTCAAACTCCCTGATAATGAATGGGCTAACTCTTAAGTCATAAAATTCCAAACAGTTAAAACGGTGTAATGGAAACTTTAAATACAATTAGTCAACGACTCTAACTATCATGTATGAGCAAGGCTATCAAGCGGCCAACGATTATGAGCGAGGGAAAGACAAGAGGCATAAACAAAACGATGATGAACGCCATTAATTAACGTCCTTCCTTAATGTCTTGTTAAAATTCTTACGCGACGCTTCTCGTAATAGCTATAATTAAGGATATATACGTGGACCGGACGAAAGTAATACTAACGACGGAGCTTCGTGCATGGCTCTCCGTGCTTTCTCAGACAAGTAATCGATGATTGACGCTCGAACCTTTTGCTCCGAAGCGTAACACGGTGTGAACAAACGTCAGATTATTGCCAACACTTGAGGAATTGTCGGAAACCCGCGAGACTAACTTCTCTTAAACACGCCTGATCGATTCTCAGAGAGATTATTGCTCGAAATACTCCAAGGCTTGACGTGGCTAGCAAGTATGTAACCATAGTACAAGCAACTGCAGTGGCAACGTCGAGCTCACGTTGGAATGTGTTCCTTGAACTTTTCTCTGGCGGAGTCACAGCTGCACTCTCGGCAGCTCCTTCGAGCTTCGCAAACGAGTCTCCAGCTTTTCACTGAGGTACAGACTACTGCTACTGTCCGTTCAAACCTACCACAAGGATATTACGTCACGCACGCGTAAATTACGTCATACGCGTGACGCAACATACTTTAACGCCTAAATTCATCGGGAAGCGAAAACTTTCAATTTAGCCACTGCTTGGAGTTTCCGTATATCGAACATTTTGAGTATTCTTGAGACATGTCACGTAACGAATAATTTAAGGCAATTTAAGTGGTTACCAATTTATTTGCCGAATTATTTGGAAAACTGTCTTATCGAAACATATTTTCCGCATCGATCACGAAATTTTGAGCTTGAGATTATTGAGCGAGAGTGAGATTTTTTTCTTACCTGCTGGCCCACTTTGCCCCGCACTCCCCTATGTGCAGGTATATAAATACATAAATATCCAGAACACATTCTATGTACATACTTAAATTATTTAAATGACAACCTCGACTACTCATATATTTGTAAGATAATCGATGTATGAAAAGTAAAGAAGTGATTTCTCAAGGATGTATCAGACAAATATATTTTATTGAGCTGAAGTAGTTCCCGTTCAATTCGCTAATTTCTGCAATAACGTAATTTTCAAATCAATATTAAAATGACTTGAACGTTCTTTCATTTTCAAAGACATTCCAAACGTAACGAACCTCCGACGTTTCCATAAACAAGTTTCCGGACTACACAAAAGAATATCAATAATCTTTGCTAATACTGACTAAAGTTACATGTATTAAAAACTTACTGTGCCAATTATTGAAGAAATGTTTATTCGCTTCCGCCTATTAATTTCGTGATGTTAACATATTTCGTATATACTTATGGATGTCCAATATACGTTCGATGTACATAAAAAAGAGTCTCCGTTGCAGATAAATTTACATGTGGTTATACATTGACTATTGTATATCAACAAGTATTTATGCATTTTATACTGATAGGTGTATTTGAAATTGCTATTTGGGCTGGTGGTATAAACCCTTGAGTGATAACATCTTTCGATTTATGTCGCGTTTTGTTTATTCGGTGAAACGACCTTTTTTCGTGTTTTAATAACATTATTTTTCGTTAATGTTGCAGAAGGCCGTGAGACACCCCTATCACCTCCACCACCCTCGAGTTCTTCAGTGCAAACTTCGCCCCGCGGCTTGGGATATACTTGCGGACCTATAGATGGATCTCTGTACGCGGTTGTACATCAGGGTACCGGAGGTGGTGCCCGAGGGTCCCCGTTGACGGTTTCTATGGATAGTGGTATAAGCAGTGCACCGCCACAACGACCAAGCCCACCGGAACCTCAACCCGAGAGCCAGGCGCACGGTGACCTCGACAAGCTTTTGCATGATATGATGCTCACTGTTGAGGTACACTTCACTATACACCACATATTCTCTTATAACTCACCAATTGCTTTCGGCAATTCATTGGCGAGCCAATAGTAACGCTTGCGCTGCGAATTCTCGTGGCTAAAGTACTTTTGTCCATTACCTCACCCGTCCTTGTCTTTCATTGTATTTCTTACATGGGATTATACAAAATAAATATCGAAAGGAACCCGCAATTTTCTATCATTTTTATATTTTTCCTTAATTATACATATATATATATATATTATAATAAAAATAGCGAATAACCGAAATAGCAAATTTTAAAATATCCCACGTCTGTATGTACAAGAGCCATCATTATGAAATTCGCTATTTTAGCCATGCGCTATCTTGAATTCCATTCACCGGCCAATTAATGTTGGATATTTATTTTGAATCGTTCGGTATTCTTCAGCATGAGCTTAGCCGTCACTCTCAATCGACATACGTATGTTACAGTCTATGCCAGATCCTCCTTCAAGCGAAGACTACAACAACAGAACGACTAGCCGCCGATCGGATAAGATGTATATTCAGGAATCACGAAGCTACGGAAGTCACGGTAGCAGTAATCCGACGTCGACGTATTCGACACTGAAAGATTCATACAGAAGCTACGACGGAAATACGAGGGAATCAAGCCCACCCTATAACTCATCGAGCAACTACGGAACTCTGAAGAGCGAATCGAGGAACATGGACGTAGTCGATTATCGCGTTTCCCCCGAACGAAAGATTCACGAGTCGGCGAAACAGTCGCAGTCCTTTTCACCCGGTGGCAACATTGACTTCATCGACGAGGACATTCCCTATCACGCTAGACAGACCAGCCAGCCATTCAGCTATGGCGCCACAACCGATATGATAAAGCATCAGAAACTCTCGTCGCCTTCTTTGGTGAGGAAGGCGACCATGAGGGGTAACGCTCCGGTCGTCGATCTTGACGACGTTCTTGGTGAAAACTCACGGCGACCCATTAGCCCGTTGAGTCCACATACGCCCGATCCACCTCCGGAATTTGCAAATGGACCTGTCAAATCACACTCTGATCATGCCGACGGGTACGTAGCTGCTCGCTTACGAGCGATTTATTCTTTTTTTTTTTTTTTCCTCAATATATTATAGAAAACGACTCTGAAAAATCCTATCGTTGCAAATACGGATTTTGGTTTACCAACTTCCCAAGTACTATCACAATTTTACGGTCGAAATTTACGGTCAAACGGCATTGCCGTTAACGCGTTATAAACAGATGCACTTTCCAGTTCAGGCGCTGAAAGGTACAAATTTAATTTTTTTTTAATCATGTGCGATTCGTTTCGTTCGAAATGAGGGAGAGGAAAAAAACGCAAGAGTGCGTATAAACAGCAATGCATTATTATCTCGCAGAGGTCGTGCAAACTCCGGAGATACAATTAATAAATCGTATACACGTATTACCTGCTTTTACGGCATTGCTGTAACGCTTGTAATTCATTTCCCGACAAAAATGGGAAATGCGGTCTCCGCGGTGAGTCATTCTCGGGCATTGCGCTCGGAACGACTTGTCCGATATTTACGAAGTGTACGCGAAGGTGGATGCAAGAAAAAACTATATGTGAAACTCGGAAACTCGTATAAGGTTGATCGGAGCTCTGAGGCCGAAACTTGTCTTTCTCGAAGTCGCTGTTTACGATCTTATGAACGCCGTGTGAATGTAAAGTGACAAACTTTCTTATCAAGTGTGTACTACACCGACGCCGATATTTTAGCCAGTCTATTGACGTACGGTGAAAAGCAGCTTCGGTCTATCGTTCTCAAATATTAAGAAACGGTAGACCAGAATCAAAGAAAAGAATGAGAATAAGAAGAGAAAGCGTAGAGTCAGTTACCGGAGTTTATTTCGAGTCCGATCGTCGCTCTCACACCCTCTGACATAATTATAAATATAGAACAGGCGAGACATGCTAAATCGGCCATGGCGGAACACCGCTTTTCTCTCTCTCTCTCTCTCTCTCTCTCTCTCTCTCTCTCTCTCTCATTCGCTCTCGTCTTTATTATCCGGAGAAAGATAATTGGATTGAATGAGAAGCAAAACTAATACAAGTAAACTGGAGTGCAGTAGATTCCTAGTAAACTAATAAAACGCTCCGTGTAGCTTGCAGTATTATCATCGGTATTTATATAGAATTAAAAGTTGTCGATAGTGTCCAGCAAGGCTCGTGAGTTGCTCTTTGGAATAAAGTCCACTGAGAAAGGACCCCTCAAAACTGCCGCCAATAATTGTTCGTCTCAATCGATAGCCCAGCAAAGCTATTAATAAAAAGTCTCCGGTTCGCAACGGCGATGCCCTGATTGCGCTGTCGTAACGAGCCTTTGTTGCTCGTCTCGTAAGCACACAGAGTTCCTCTCGCGGTATCTCAATTAGGCGCTATAACGAGACGATACTACCAGAGAATTCATATTGACCGTAATTCATTGCAGGCTCTCATGGCTGAGGCAGCAGCAGCTAAAGCTTGCGGCGCGGCGGGACGAGAGGAGTCCGGGAAAGATGTGGCGCCAGGAGAGCGGAAATCGTGTAATAGGCGAGCTAAGGAGCCTCCAAAGAGGTCGATTGAGGCACGATGGTTACGCGAGTGATTCTGCGGTTCTCGACGATGACGACGATCTCTGGCCGAGCAATTCCGTCGCCTACCAGGTAAGCTGACTCACATCCTCCCGTTCTCCATAAATCACTGACGACAGTCCACAAAGACAATTGACCGTATCATTTATTCCAGCAGAGCTTGAGGGGCGCGCCTCACACATCCGCGCCGGCGAGTCCGCTTCTACCTCAGAGATCGAGCAGTCGAAAATTCAATGGCAGCGCGATAAATGGTACGCTTGGAAGGCCCAGAGCCGAAAGCGTCAACGAGAGACCTTTCGTCGCGGTTAAGAGGGCTTACGAGTTCCGAAAATATAACGACAGCCAGGTAAATCAATAAAAATACGCTAGTTAAAGGCATAGCCTACATATAGAATCCCTTAGATCACGAGTTTGGCTTTTTATATAGTAACGGCTAGTTAGATAGTCGCAAATAACTCCTAGGACTCGTTGGATCCACCGTACTTTTATCCGTAATAACAATAATAATAATAATAATAATAATGATAATAATAATATGAAGCGTGCTGCGCTGCATTATCTTAACGTAATGTACTGTATGTAAAGTGGACCGAGCGAGTCTCGTGCCTGTTGACATGAACCCTCTTGACAATGTGGCTAGAAAAATTCGTGCATGTTGCCTGAAAAGAAAAGCTTGGCTTGCGTTCCAGAGCCCTCCGACATCCCCACACGCCGCTCAAACAACAGCACCGCTAATAGGCCTAGCGCAATCCCTAAACACGGACAAACAGCAGCTAACGCAAAGGAGACAGCAACAACAACAGCCACCACGACCGGATTCAAGGAGTGACAGTTACGCCCGTGCTGAAACTCTCCTGAAAGAACATCGTCAAGTTTCTAACTCGTTCGGGTCTTCGAACAATTCACCGGAAAATCATGGAACGGTGCGTTTTGCAACACGCCCTGAATCTACAAATGGCAATCGGGCCTCTCAAAACTCACACGTTGCTAAGAATAGCTACGCTATAGCGTCGATGACAGTCAATAACGAGAACAAGGATACCGTCGATTCCGGTCTTTTGGCCGTCGTCGGACAACATACTTCTGGCCAGAACGACGCGAATGATCCTCTCGTGAGCCTCATTCGTTCTCTCGCTGAAATATCGCCCGTCAGGAATCACTCATCGACTAACAAGAATGAGAACATTCATCATCATCATCATCATCATAATCACGCTCATGCTATGTCCACGGCATCATCTACAACATCCAACAGTGCCATCAATACTGACACTAACAGTTCCCCTAATCAGTCACCAAAAGCATGGCAGAGTAGCACCCAGGTTTGTCGAGCGCTTTGCAAAAATAGTTTTCTTCACCCATCAAACTATAAAAATAGTAATAATGACAATTTCAACATTTTATAAGGCAAGTGTGTTGCAAGTATTTTCTTTTCCTAGCAGATCTAAGCAGCCGAACAATTTGTCGTTAATTTACGGTCACATGTGCGAGTAACCGTCATTGTGAGGTTCATTTCCAATTCCTAACCGACAAAGCGAACGTTGCTTTGGAACACAAATGAACCCAATAGCAGGTACAAGGCGACCATTCGTTTCACCAAAATCAAATACCCGAATGGCAACCCAAAATGGACCATTGTGTTAATTTCGAGTCACTTTACGCTATTTTGGAACAATATTTTGTTCGATATCGATAAAAGATCGGTCACTGTTCGGTTATTTTGCGAGTCTTTAGGATCCGCTAGGGATCGTTTGAATTGCGATAAGCAACACGCTTGAAAGTGTGTAGAAAGTCGTCACAATGTAAAAGAATGAAAACAACGCACTTAGCAACAAGCTTGGATTTTGAGTGAAAGTGGCGAGAAATGAAAATATTTTAATCACGTCTCTCGTTGCTCCGAATACGGCTTCTATGATATTCACTCGGAAACTTTCCTATTACAGAGACGGATTTATTAATTTTTTGTTCTTTTTATTTGAAATAGTCGCAGAATGACTCGCCGTCATCTTGGATTGAGAGGAGCGTCAGTCCCGGAAGTGCTAATATCGGCAATGCCTCGAGACCTCAAACACCGGCATTTCCGGTTCATCCGCGAACACCTTATGTCAATAACTCATCGCCGACTGTCACCTTCGCTGCCGATCGCAATTACGTTGTCTCCAACAATATCAACGACTCTTCGTCTACTTACGCGGTGAACAACAATAATATTCACAACAGCGATCACCCCACTGGGAACAACAATATCAATAACAATAACAATCGGGGTTACACCGTCGATAGAGCTATCTATATTGAAGAGCGCAGAGATATATCGAGGGAGACGGGGCTTCCTCCCAAGAGTCCGACGACACAGCGGTACGTTGTTACAATTTTCAAATTTTTTTCAAAACAAGATAATAGCACTTCACGATACAAGTGCGATAAAATTTTTTTTCAATATCTGTAATTGTAAAGCATGAATCGAAGACGTGTGTTACAATCACACGAATTAAGAAAACGTTTGTCGGACGAGTATCGCACAAAATTTTATTTCACAAGATCTGAAAATGGGAATTACGCGAGACGTTCGTCAAACCATTTTTTTCCGCACTCAGTGAAATAAAACATATTCCAACAAGTGCAACCCAAATTGTCCTTGATTTGGAAATAAGGAAGTTATTAGTGTAGGTCAGTTTGGATAATTCTACAGTGAAGAGGGGTTAAATCTTACTCTTCGTGATTCTAGACGTTTGAGTTTTCCGGCAAGCGGGTCGCTTAAACAAATGCATAACAAACGATGGCCACTCACTAACCAGTCGGCGTCGTTTGACTATAGGTAAAATGACAATACGTAAAAAATATATGAAACGTAAGGCGTGGCACCCGTCTACTCGCGTAGCATGAATAAACTCTGTGTCAAAAAAACGTAATGCACCGTGATTTTGTTATGTGTCGTGATTTTTTTTTTTCTAACATTATCCGTGGTTGAATTTTTAAGATATCGTCTAGCAAAAATTTTATGAACTCAACAATTCAGTGTAGCAAAGTTCATGAAATATTTTTTTAAATCTCATCTGCACTCCAATCTCGTCGGACTAGTGATATATGTATAAGCAATTTGAGTTATTGACGTGTGGCAATTTTTCTAAATGTTATCTGGTATCGAAACTTTTGCTTGCTCATAGAGGAAATTTTATTTTTCTAAGAATATCGAGAGAGACGATCAATTCCTTTATCTGTCATTAACTAAGTACTTCATAATTATAGTTTTATTATTTTGACGTTATGTTTCTACGTTCGGATTAACAAACACAGAATTGATAAAAGTGAATTTGACCATAACTCGTTTTTCATTGATATTTAAACAATGTTAAATTATACAAATATTCTCTAGGTGGCAGACAGAGAAAAATGTAATGCTTATCGCAAATATATCAAACGTATAATACATCACCGTTCAATTGACTAACAGGATAAATTTATGTATTGCATCGTGTCTACTCGAGCACCGTTAACCATATGCTCGTAAGAAAAAACTGTGTACACTTGTCTATTTGTTTGTCACTTTCCTTATAAGATGCACTTTTTTGCACGTTCCCCACTCGCACTTCCCTATCTGTTTACCATGAAATAACATTGATATTAAATGTAAGAAAATATAGTCATTGTAAACATTACAGCAAGGATCGGCCCGTCTCACCGACCGGCGAATCGACTGTCTCAGAAACGCATACAATAATTCGTCATGCTGGTACTCCAACACACGTAGAGTTTGCCCAGAGTCCAAAGGTAATTTATCGAACGCCCTTTACATCAGGCAAAAGGGTTGGGCAGCTAGTAATGGAAATGGAACGTTTTTCAGAGCGCCACTTCGTACAGTTCGGTCAATAGCGGTGGGCATTCGTCGCCACAGGTGCAGCATTATGGATCGAGAAGATCGAGCATCCACTCAAACACAGAACCCCAAGAAGTTGCGGACGTTAACGTCAAATTCGTTCGGGACACCAGCAGAATCTGGTACAAGCCTAATATCTCAAGGGAACAAGGTAAATTTCTTAATTCAATTATGTTTATAGTTTTAACGGGGGTTTAAAGTTAATTCACTTGGTAATAAAAACTGCAGTACATTTATTTCTGAAGAATTTTTTTTTTTTTTTTCTTGTATTTGCTGAAATGTTAATAATTTCGATTACTTCCGAAATGTTCTTTGCGTTTACGTTACTACTTGGACACGATCGTGAGAGAGGGTCCCTACTTAGAAAATCCTATTGAAACCAGTTTGAGCTCACGAAGTCCTTTCAAAACCGTATCGGTTATTATCGGTATGGATTCGGTTTTCGGTTCATCGTGTTGGTCTAAATAGGTTTTTTGAAATTGGGCTGTCATCCCGTCACAGTATAGGAAGAGAATAAAGTCAAATCGAGTGATATTCATTAATAAATATTTTACTTGTTTCGCTGCTGGAACCATATTTAAAAAATGCAATGCAAGACGATTATTTTTTGATCGGTGAGAAAAGCATCTGGCAATTTTGAGTTGACGGATCATCACAGTGTAATGGGCCGAACAATGGCTGATTCTCGCAATTTCGTTTCGAAGGTATCGAATTGAGCTAATTTTGATGACAGTTTTTCGTTAAAAAAAACATGAAGAATTGAAAAAAAGTTTCCCTTTCTTCAATGGTTCAATAAGAAATAAATTTTCATGTAGGATCCCAAGCCAAATAAGTGAAATATTTATCAATGTATATGATAAAAAAATTATAAAAATTTTGCAGCTATATCGATGTTGAAGGATGCGACGCCCGGTACTTTCGTCGTACGCGATAGCAACTCCTTTCCCGGAGCCTTCGGGCTCGCGTTGAAAGTTGCGACGCCCCCTCCTGGTGCACCAAGCAGTCCGAAAGATCCGTCGAGCGAATTGGTGAGGCATTTCCTGATAGAACCGACATCGCGAGGAGTGCGACTAAAAGGATGCGCAAATGAACCCGTGTTCAGTTCCCTGTCGGCGTTAGTTTATCAACATAGCTTGATGGCGATGGCCTTACCCTGTCAACTTCTACTTCCCGAACCGGAAGCCGCTGCAAGAGCCCTCGACTCCCCGAGCTCGAACAGCACGCAACAGCTGCTCGCTCAAGGAGCTGGTGAGTGAAAATTTCATATTTTTTCAATAGACGAGGAGGAAATCCGAGTGACCCCATTATTCGATTATAACCGTGCTACGGTAATTATTACTTACGATCATAAGAAGAAAAAAATGTATTTACAAAGGTCTTATGCCTTTTTTCAAAGTAACTCAGTCACCTCAAGCTGCAATTGAAATTTTGGTAATACTTAAAGAAATGAAATTTTTCGTACTCTTCTCATCTCACCGGATATATAGCCAGACGCTTACGCATTTAGAACTGTGGAATATCTCTGTTTTACAGCCTGCAACGTATTGTACCTCTTTACGATCGACACCGAATCCCTGACTGGACCGCAAGCGATCAAGAAAGCTATAACGACTCTCTTCGAGCAAAAACCTTTGCCGACAGCCACGATCGTTCACTTTAAGGTCTCGACACAGGGAATTACGCTCACTGACAATGCCCGAAAGCTATTCTTCCGAAGGCACTATCCCACCAATAATATCAGCTACTGCGGGTTAGACGCCGAGGAAAGAACCTGGGATTTTGTCAGCGATGATACAGGACGACCTCTTAGTGCCCAGTAAGTATCCTTTTGATACATAGAATATCCTTGAATCGCATTTATTTTATTTTATTTTCATGGATCTGAGGAAACCGAGTAAATTCATCACGAGCAGTAATCCAATTATAGTCGTTTGAAACATTTCATACCGAAGCGTTTTCTTCAAGTAGGATATTTAAAATAATTTTTACCTCTCAGCAACGCTGATTGAATATCGCAAAAAAAATCCCCAGATTGGCACGGATCGGCGCTCTAGGGTTAAAAAAATTAAATTACCCTGAAATCAGGTCCATTTCGTACGGTCTACTGTGATTTACTTTTTTTTTTTTATCCTAGAACTTCCATCTGAAATCCTCTAGTGATTCTTTTGAAATATCAACCGTCATACTGAAATACTCTGGACCTTTTCCAACCAAAAAAATATCCGTTTTGGACTAAACAAAAAATTTTCCCGATATTTGGTAGTGACTTCGTAATAAAGGTGTTACCAAAAGATGAAAATTATCGAAAAAGTCCCGTCAAAAGCCTAACACAAATCTTCATTATTATACGGAGACATTTTTTTCAGTAACTTCTAGTTCTCGAGATATGTTCCGTTGAAAAAAAGGCGTTATTTCCAGGGGTACTTTGATCTGACCAATTATGAGGCAGATCTGACAATGAGATGCTCGAAAAAAAAGAGGCTCTATTGTCAAAACTCTATGAACTTTAATAACATCCACTCGGAATTGAATATAATTTCGACAATGTTTTCATATTTAAAGAAGGACAGTTTTGAATTTTTATCAGATATTATAGGGGACTGCCATGTTTGTTCCAAAAATTTCTAATTCTATGTTACAAATACGTAGCAAATACGTGGTTTTCCAAGTCCTTTATGAAACGTAAAAATGAAATTTTATTAAATATTAAAAAAACTTGTTAATTATTTTAGTCGATGCTTTGGATTCGTCGCGCGGAAGCCAGCCCACAAGTCAGACAATCAGTGTCATGTATTTGCCGAATTGGAACCAGGACAACCGGCAACGGCGATCGTGAACTTTGTCAACAAGGTTATGATGGGCAGCGCCGTAATCAAGGCGAATATTGTCTAAGCTTGACCCCGGAATTCACGTACTCCGAAGATCATTAATTATAATTGAAAAACGAAGAAAGATATCAACAACATTGTTTTAGAAGATTAATGGTTGTAAGGTTATAGCGACATTGATAAGAATCTCGATCGATAGATCTGCCTAGCGTGGTCACGTCGTCTGTCCTGGATAAAGGAATTGGACGATGCATCGCTAGGGCTGCATATCCCACCAAAAACAGTGGCTAAATATTGCATGCAAAAAATTACGATATAGATACGTGAAAAAAATGTTACCTATCGTCCATAAAATGCCCGTTTTTTTCTAATAAACCATCGTTATCGAGGTTAACAATGCGTTAAACAGAAAATCTAATTACAAAAACAAAAAAGTATAAAAGTGTCCGACTAATCCCAAGTAGTATAAAGATATATAGGTAATATCCACCACCATCTATGCATGCTGCACGGTCGTAAATAATGATTAAAAAAGCAGAGCAAATAAATTATAAACAAAGTAATTATAAATACACAAATAATAGATATATCGAAATATATATCACGTTATATCCGGGTCCATTGAGAAAGACCCGAATGTTATCGTTGCCACGAGCCATTATTATCATACTTATCTACTGTATGAAAAATGATGTTCATAACTGTACATAACACTAAGGCCTTAGAACGAGTGAGAACGAGGATGATTTACGCGAGTTAAAATAGTTATTAGAACGGGTAATCGATTGTCGCGTTGCTCTCGGGTCGGGAAGGAAGACGCGTATCAAACGAATAAGCAATTGCAGGTATCGTTCGATGAGAGAATAAGCGAATGGATTATCGTTAGGGCTTCAAATAGGAAGCATCACAGAATTTATTTTAAAGGATCTTTCGTTCTTGCCATTGTATAACTTTAAAGAGAGTTTAAGGTTGCCCTCGCATCGACGTATCATATGCTGGTCACGTGTACGACTTTAATGAGGTCGTTCGTTGCGCTCGTGAATCCTATGCATCGGTCTCTCGGCGAGATTGTTGTATAGGATCGTAGAGACGAAAGGAGAGCCCGCGAGGACGACTACTATGAGCAGTCAATTATTAATCAAACTTGCGAAACGTCGTAAAGACGAGCGAATACCGATACCCGACGGTCCGCCGACGAAATGTATATCGTTGTTTCTTCGGGTTCACGTCCTCCAAGCCCAAACAACGGACCGTCGCGATCCCCGTTGTTTTTTATCGATTTTTTTTTTTTTTTTTTTTTTTTTTTTTTCTTACCAATTTGACGTCGTAATTTCTACGCACCGTCAATAAATATTTACGTTGCGATGACAATGTTTACGACTGCGTCTTGGAGACATGCCACAAACGTGCTAGTCAAAATTCGATCTATTCGGGAGGATAGAATTCGTCGCAAGGGCCTACAGCTGTCAAACCTATTACGAAAATGAGGAAACGCACTACGGAATGTATATTATATGAAGAACCAGAGAGACCACCAACTTTTCGCATTCACGATAAAAAGGAGAATGAAAGAAAACAATGTATACGCAAATGTCTACCCTTTCTCGTTCTTTTTACGAATTCAGACGACTAACAAAATTATATATATATGTTCTACATTAATTTAATTATTTGAGTCATTATTCTTATTACTCAGTTATGCTCTTACTCCGTATGTTGAAATCAATTATTGTATCTTTGTGTGCCCTACGCGGTATCGCATGTAGCTATTGAATAATAAATCATACTCACTGCGTAAAAAATCTAAACCCCTGTCCACCTATTTATTCCCCCCCAAATATAGTATTTTTTTTTTTTTTCTTTAAATTTTCTTCGTTAATTAGATACTTCGACTCACCGAATATTTGGAATAACTCGCTTGCCGATAGCCGATAGCATTACCATGCATCTGTTGTGCTGCTGTTTTCGAGCTGGAGAGATAACATTTTCACCGTTTCACACGAGCGCTTACATCCGAAGCATCGCGTCTCGGCCTAACGGCAAATATAATGACCTACTGAGGTAGCTTTGAAGAGGCAAGACCGCAACTCGCCGAGCATAGGCGCCTCTGCTCTGCGATTACAGTATTTCCGTACTCGATACGCGATGATGGCGGCGAAAGGACTCGCTTACACCACTGCATTATGTAGCCTATCGTACACACAAGAACTCCACCTAAACTCGATCGAGCGATGAGCTCGATGAGCTCACCTTGACTTCATTTTGAAAAACCGTTACATTCCACTAATGTTCCGACTTCACCCTCAAAAATAGCGTTATTAATATATATAACCTATGTAAATAACCGAATAAATATATACCGAATTTTCATAAAGATTTTTATCGACAGCAACACAACTTCAAAAGCAATTCAATATAACATTTCATAAATGCCGTGACTACAATCTTGGGGCTATCAAGTAATAAGATTGAAAATAAAAACACAAGCGTGCCCTCATTTTTTAATTATAATAGAAGCGACATTAAGCAAACTTTCTTTCCTACAATTTTATCCTTAATAGTTCATACCAAAAAAAAACGTACTTTACCCTATTTGCCTCTCATGGTGCGGTGAAAGATCTATGAAACCTCGATGATGAAATCGAGAAAATAATATGATGAAGTATCTCTAAAAAGTTGACGTCGAAATTTAGGAAATGATATGACAATTGTCCGCGGGACGAGGTAAACTTTATCGCGATAACAGTGAGTGGAGCAGAAGTAATGATACCGGAAAGGCGTCGTGGGTACCAGTTGAAATACGGGACCGGATGGATGTTATGGGGCATGACAGTGAAACCGAGGTTTTTCGCCTTCGTGAGTCCTCGCGAGATGGAATGAAGTACACGTGGCAGGGAGTAGGGATCTTGGAAGGTCAGTCAGTCAGTCAGCTCGGTACTTTCGTCACGGTCGTATCCTTCCTCTTGACCGCAGAGACGAGAACTTTCGAGACCATGGCGAATGCCGCAACGTTAAACGGACATCGTCGAGTTCTCGCGCAATTTTTTCGGTGTGTCGTTGTATTATTGACCTTTGGATCGCTTGTTATCGGGAGTCCATTTGGTGAAAAATCGTTATCTAACGCTGGGAGCACCAGAAATGGATTAACTTATCAAGAACACGAATACCCGAGGACACCAGATGACAACAGGTTTGTCTATTACATTTCAAAATAGTATATAAAGTGCGAGCAAAGACTATCGCAGGCTGGCCTCGTTTATCTTTGGATCCATCGTCAAGTGCTCTACAAATAGTTCCCGTAAATCCTCTCGTGTTTCAATCAGTTGTCTTGATAATTTTCTTTCCCTTGGTCACTGTGTTTTATTTCGACGGTGATATTAACCGGGGAGAACCCACACAAAATAAACCCACTTGGTTCTTGTACCGATGTACTTTCTGCGAACTGTTATCGCATGCAGCAATTGCGATCATCGGTTGCATCAGACGATGATATTTGTACATGATTTAATTTTGATTACCTTTGATTAAATTTTTTGTTATTCCGATTGTTTTATAATCCACAAGGATTTAAAAACACGGAAATAAGTTTCGATCCATCGATCTTTGCGGTTGAGGTGATTATTGCAATATCTTAATTGCGATTATAATGATTGAAACTATTCATCAATTACAAGTTGTTACGGGACCTCATTCAATAAGTATCGAAAGACTTCGAGTATTGCAATTCTCCAAGCTAACCGGTTGTAAATAATTACGACAATTCGTTGAAAAGAATACGCCAAGTTTTTCGTAATTATCGCAATAGATATATTTTTGTGTTTCTATAATCGATAATTATCAATAATTCCTCAGAATATCTTGAATATTCGTATATTCCAATAACGAGCATCATTCTTTTCAATGCAGAATTTATTACTGCACACTTAGTCAACGTCAATGAAAATATGAAACAATGAAAGTTCAAAGATGGATCGTAAATTTAGTTTTAAATATATAAAAAGCTATAGACAGGACCGAGAATTCCAATTTATCTTTACAGTGATGAAATATTTTTCCGGACTCGGATATTGAATAACGAAACTTCGGTTTCCCGGTCGAGAATTTCGGACCATGTGGATACAACAAAGGGATCCGTTCGACAACGAGAATCATCTTGGTTCTCATTATGGTCACCGAGTAATCGAGAATTTTCCATCAGCGGTCTACTAGAATCGGTGGTCGGTGCGGTCGCTGGAGGGCTTAATTCCATCGTAAATAACGTGATGGGCAGCGACTCACCGGCTAGCGGATCGCGTCCTACTAGAGTCAGTTACAAGGGGCATCAATTGATCAGGACAACTCCAGTCACAAAAAGTCAAATTAAAGACTTAATTGAGTTGAGGGACTCCGAAGGTGAAGACGTTAAGTTTTGGACTCAGCCAGTGAGCAACAGGTGATCTTCCGTGTACTTGACATTATTTGTTGTATAGTACAGTGTGCCGAAATGGTGTGAGGTCAAAATTAATCGTATATACGATACTCAGTGGAAAAACATTTTCAACAATTGTCAACATAGAAAGAAAAAGTTTTTCCACCCTCTGCTCGTAACATCCTTATGTCCGATTGAAAGTGAAGTTACAAATTTTTATGGACTGCGTGCTTGCGCCAACCTATCTTTTCAAATCTGCCATGAAATTTTGTATAAAATCATACGACGTATTCCTGGCTAACTCAATAATCGTTCATCCCTGACACCCTCCGATTCCTTTCATATTTATTTATCCTAATCTTCATACTCGAAAAAAATGTGTGAATTTCAATCATCTCCTATTTCTAATACAACCCTACAAAAAACTAAAGTTTTAACTAGGAAACAAAAAAGGCAATATTTCAGTGATGTGATAAAAATGTGATGAAAATGTTTATTTCAATGACATTTCTCGAGTACATTCCATTTATAACATTACTATTGAGCGTAGTTGCGTGTTTGTTGAAAAATGTTCTCATTCTGATGTAGGGCAACAGACATCTTGATCTCACCGGACGTGATGACAGACGTGAAAGATTTCTTACGTGACAAGCGAATCAACTTCACAGTTCTAATCCCCGATCTCCAGGTAAGCTATCAACTCTAATCAATCGATCAATCCTCTTGGGCACTATAGTACATATTAATATTTCTTTTAACGCTTTTTGTTATTCGATGGACAGAAAACCATAGCATATCAAAATCCAAAAATGTCGAAAGAACAACGAGATGATCTGGTCAGTAATCAGGGCCATTCTATGACCTGGAAGCGTTATCATCGTTTTGGGGGTAAATAATCTATATAGGTCGCTATCTGTAGTGGTTATATTTCTATCCTAACAGTCCCAATATTACAAACATATTTCAGAGATACTCAAATTTCTTGAGTACCTGGCATTCAGGTATCCAAATCTGGTCGAACTTGAAACGATTGGCCACAGTTACGAGGGACAGCCTCTCAAAGTCGTAAAAGTCTCGAGCGGCCCTGCGAAAGATGGATCGAAGAAACCTACAGTTTGGATCGATGCAGGTGTGAGACATTTTTTTTTTTTTTCCTTTCGATTGCTGGGAAATGAGTTTTTATTCAATAGGTGAATTTAAAGCAAAATCTATTATTATATTTTTTCCTAAATATTGATCGACGTCTCTCGGGACTCAACGATAATATTCTGCACCTGGACCTTTTCGAGGCTCTCCTCGATTTTCATAATTTCATATGGAATTAAAAAATCCGGTATTAAGAATCCTGATTTGATAATGAGGCCGCAAGACAATTGCGTGCATGTATTGTGAATTTACTTGGCCCGAAGATTTACATAAACTCTTGACGCACAACGAAAGTAGTGCGTACCGATTTCATGAGTTTCTCAGTTACGGTTAGTAACTCCGGTACTAAAGAACCGGTGGCAAACGGTCTTGGCTCGAAAACTATATATATACGTGTGTATATACTATACGTGAAAAAAATAAAAAAATACGCTCTCATCTCATTATTATTCTTCCGTTTGTTGTCTTGTGTCCTGACAAATGCGTTGTCACAATCAAGTTTTAACCGGACAACCCAGTTTGTAATTCGCATATGGGTTCAACGCGAGGCTCTTCACCGATACAGACGAATCGGTGAAGAGATCCCCAAACATGAGTCGGAAGCGGTGAAAACCTCGGCCAAATTTTGTTTACGGCCCGCATTTTTTTAATCTAGATTGTTTTACGCTCCCGACGGTTATCTTAATATCTGGTTAAGTAAGGAACATGCTAAATGTTGTAAAATTAACAGTTAGTATCTAGCTTTCTCAAAAGTCGAACAGATCCCCAAACATGAGTCAAAATAGAAACTTTAACGAGAGATTTTAAATATCTATGAAATTGTGTACCACATATTCATGAACAGTTATGTTTACTTAGCAGCCGGGATTTCCGGGTTAACGTTTTTATGATTGATGATTCTTGGAAGGAACAAAAGTGATGTATTGAAGTGTGTGAGTTGGTCCAGTTATGTGACAAATATAAAGGGCTGAGTTGTTGGCAGGCATGCACGCAAGAGAATGGATCGGTACCGCCGTAGCGACCTACATTCTGAGCCAGCTCGTGGAAAAAAACACGACATACTCGAAGCTCTTGGATAATACTGACTGGACGATTCTACCGGTCGCCAATCCCGATGGCTACGAGTTTAGCCACGTCGGCGATCGACTTTGGCGAAAGACTCGCAGTCGTCAAGCCGATAACGATAACGACGCAAGGTACTGTTGCATTGATTACCACACTTGAAGAAAAGCGTTATTGTTGATTTGACGATTTCACATACTGAGGCAAGCACGTTGGAAGAGTTGCAATGTTTTGTATAGTTTAAGTGATGATAATATGGTTCAATAAACGATACGTGTAGGTTTATTGGAAACAAACGTTAAAATCGTATATGCAAAAAGACGGGATATATTAAACTATTGGAATGGTTTTTTTAATTATTATTATCATTTTCATAATTGCTGCTATAATTATATTTGCTATAATGATGAAATATACACGTTCCTCCTAGGGATTATATTAATGGTTGCTCCAACTATTTTCTTATATTTGCTATAATCATAAAATATAGTCGTTCCTCCTAGCAAATATACATTATAGGTAGATTATCGTCGGACTGTCTATTTTTTTGTATAAACTACGATATTTTTCTTTGAGTGCATCCCTTTCTTACGATTCAATGGCGACAATATTTTTCATTGCTTTATATATTACAGGGTATCCGTTAAAATAACTTGTTTCTGGGCTACCTCGTGATTCTATAGATTGATTACGACGGACAAGAAATAGGGAATGTCTTTTGTCCGAGGCGAAGAAACCGTATTTTTGAAGTTTTTCGAATGTAGATTTCGTAATGTATGCCTTTTCTTTTTCGGAATAAACACGGATGATGATGCGTTGCCATTTGTTATGTACTACATTACAATGATAGAAATTATTAAAATTATAGTCAATAGAGAATGGCGATAGCGGGTTTTTCGGGTGCATGATTTAAAAGAAGTGTATACGAGTTTTCAATATTCGTGCAAAAAGTTGCAGCAAAAATATTTAAAAGTTTCTAGTTGAAGAACTCAATTCATTAACCTTTCAATAGATATTAGAAAACAATCGTATACTTCAACGAAGTTACATACGTAATTGTATCGGACACACTGAACACCACTATTTTAGAGAAATCTAATTAATAAAATATTGACGATCTTTTTACAGTAATGTTTCCAGCTTTATTGTATACATAAAGGTCTAAGAGAGTCAATTATACTTGGTATTTTTTCATCACGTTATTGCACTACGAGCATAAATACACTGAAAAAAAAAAAAAGTGACGCGTTGTACTCCACATTCGGGCCGTACAGAGCAGGCGTCTGGTAATAGATTTTCAAAGAGAAAAATTATCCGGTGGATTATCAGTTTATGACCGATCGCGAGTACGTTTTGATAATGACAAACGACCGTAAATGATCATTCATTATAAAATAATAATCTACTCGAGAGAAAATTGCTTTCGTCTCATTAGTCGAATGATAATAATAATAATAATAATATTATTACTTTGTTTACCATTGTTATGACGTTTGCGACAGGTACACACCAGCGGGTTTGTTTTACCTGGTTTCGCACTACACAAAGTGGTTGTGGGCGAGGTGCGACGGGGTTGATCCTAATCGAAATTTCGGTTATCACTGGGGCGAAGATAAGGAGGGAGGAATGAGTGGGGATCCTTGTCACGAAACTTACGCCGGTCCGCACGCTTTTTCGGAGCCCGAAACAAAAGCTATGTCCGATTATATAATGGCAAATCGAGAAAGTATCAGGTATCTTATGATTATTACCAAATCCATCGACTCTTGGAGATGTTTTCAACTTCTGTAGCGTCATAAGCAGCAGATATTTTTTCGTTTACCAGATTATATTTGACGTTGCATTCGTACTCGCAAATGTGGCTGGTTCCGTGGGGTTATACCCACGACCGAGCTGATGATTATGCGGCCCTCGCGACTGTCGCAAGAAAGGGAGCTAAAGCGATAGCCAAGGTTCACGGAACAAATTACAAAGTCGGACCTTCAGCTGACCTTTTGTACCCAACTTCAGGTATAGAACATGATCATTTATCTTAAAATAAAAAGGATTTTTCTATAACGGTGAAAATATTTATCAAAAATATTACGTACACTGAGACAAAAAGTTTCGTTAAATCACGGAATCCTTCGTGAATGAAATAATATACTTGAATTTTCATTTACTTTTCTTTGAATTATGTCAAAATCAATGAAATGTCATACATTGTTACATATTCAAGATATATGCCTATTTGATAATTAGTCTGTGCTTGAGAAAAATATTTTCACCACAATAATAACCTTGAAAATTGAGAGTCTTAATTGCAAGCAGTTAAGCACAATCTCGTGATTTTTTTTTTAAATACCCCAAAGCTCGAATTAATTTGGATTACAGGTGCTTCGGACGATTGGGCAAAGGGAGTAGCCGGAATAAAATACTCCTACACCTTGGAGCTTCGGGATCGCGGAACCTACGGTTTTCTTTTGCCAGCGACGCAGATAGTTCCGACAGCGAGAGAAACTTGGGCTGGAATTCGAACAATCGCCCGATTAGTTAGTGCCGCGGGTACCTGAGAAAACTCGCTTCTCGACATCCCGAATTTTCCACAGTCGCGCTCTTCCACAAGTTCAGCCAATTATGTCGAGTCTCTTTTTCTATATCAAGTGACGACACGTAACCGAAACGAAGAGAATCGCTAGAGCAATCGTTTTCACAAACGCACGCTACGACGTTTCTTTAGCCGTTAAAACCCTGTCGGTACGATTAATTCACAGCTCAATCGTTAGTGCGCAACGCCAACGATGCGATATTTTCTGTGACGCTCTATCGCATCGACGGAATGTTATTATCATTCGTATTGATGAGTGTTTGGAACGAAAAAGAAAATTGCGAGTGCCCTACAAGAATATATAGCAACCCGATAAGAAAACCTCTCGGACTAATCAACTTTGTCTAGCCAATAAGTAATGTAATATTTATTGACTCACTCAATATTCGAATAAGTCACTCAATATTCCAGTTCTTATAAACTATTTATTTATTTATTCTCAGTCTTCGTTATAGTGGATTATGAGATCCACGATGAAATCCTTGTGTATATAAAATTGTGGATATAAAATTAGTTTATTATAATTATCAATGTGTTCCGTTACCTATACCTCATTTAATATCGCGTTTGAATAAATACCTCAATTCGGTGTACCGCATGCAAATTAGCGATACTTATGCCGGCAAATTATTGACAGCCTATCCTCTTCCTATCCATATAGCACTGATAATATTTCCGTAACATTTTCAACATATTACTTAGCAATAATACATGATTGCCGAAAAATTATCAAAGATGTTTAAAATATTGCTTTCCCATAGGGGAAGCTTTGTTTTCGTGAAAATTTTTTCAAGCTTCCCCTACGGGAAAGGAAGGAACGACCTTTCGAAAATATTGGATTGAAATGTCTTAAAAAACCACGTAGAGTGTCTTTTAGTGGTATTTACTTTGATATGACCAATTGAGCGATCGATCTGAGAAGGTCGAAAAAAGTGGCCTTACTGAGAGAGAATGTGCGACGTACTTTTGGGGGCTTAAATTATGACGTTACAGCACTGCTAACAAGTTTTTTGTGTTTGTGATTTAGAAAGAAAAGTTTATTTAATGAAAATTACACTGTCCGAAAAGATTCAAGTCTTCAAGATTTTATTCATGAGGTCGGCATTTCGATTTACCGCACAGACGTGATATTGAATGAAGGAACTTTTACAATAAAATTGAAGCAATTTTTTTAAATGACTGCACCAACAATAAATTTGACATAGCGCTTGAATAGTAAATTTAGTATACTAGCTCATGCATAATAACTTGCGGTACATGTACCTTAAATTTCAAGTAGACTCTTGGTCTTGTAAGCCTTATACTCATGCACGCTTGCAGATCTTGATATAGACATCGAATTGAATGCGATGAATAAAGATTGCATTTACGTATTATCAATCGATGACGGCATACCACTTTTTTCTGCCTTCCAGATTGTAAGATAATCTTGTGCAAAAAACCAGAGATCAACGATATTTGTCTCATCGGCGAAATTAGGTAAAAATAATCATAAATGATGACATACATCTCGCGTTACTTTTACGTCCACGTCTAGTTGTGTTTGTTCAACGGCATTCAAAAATACCATTTATATCAAGGGTAGATACCGAGCGGACGGTAAAGTATATATAAAGAGCGGTAGAGCTGCGTTGAGTATAGAACTCCTTCGATAATGTTGTTTCGGTACGTCTTGGCAGCGGTGATCGTCGCCCAGGGTGAGAAAATTTTTCAAAAAATTCACATTCAAGACTGGATATAAAACGGATAGGGCGACAAAATACGCTTTATTTTAATGATTATGTGCACGGAAAAAGGTAAGTATTCAAATTTAATGTTTACTTTTAATGTGCCAGGATGCGTGGCGATGAAGGGGCGTATCACCGATGGTGAGAATGCTACTCCTCACCAGTTCCCATACCAGGTTTCCATAATTTGGGGTGTCCCACCTATCCTTAAGTACAGACATGTGTGTGGTGGTTCGGTCATCAGCGACAAATGGATACTAACTGCTGGACACTGTATCACCGGAATCCCTAAGATCGGTCACCAGGCTGTTTTGGTCGGCAAGCACATCGTCAATAAGAAAGAAGATGGACAGCAGTATTCCGATATAGTTCAGAAGATTGTTCATCCCGGCTATCCAGGGTTAGTTACAAATTACCCTCAACTATAATAATACTTTTTTGTTTCCCCCGTGAAACGCACTATAGCGATCCTACTAGTTCGAAGCGCTTGAACCTTCCGAATATTATTTATTAGATTTATCATTGAAATAAAATTCTACTGGCATACGATGATTTGATTATGAAAATTGGGGAATTTTCAACGAATATGGATTAACGATATTGTTTATCTGAGATTTGTTGACAATAACAGGAAGATAATTAGGTAATAGGCTATAAAAATGTTTGCAGAGGTGTTGCCCAACACGATATTGGACTATTGGAGCTCAAGACTCCGTTGGTCTTCAACGACAAGGTTTCCGCTGTGAAGCTGCCAGAGAGGGACAGAGTCCATTCTGGTGAAGCTGTCCTCTCTGGTTGGGGATCCACCTCAAAAAAGTGGTTTCCCGTCATGCCGACAATTCTCCAGACCGCCAAGGTCCCCATCGTCGACACAGAGACCTGCGCTCAGTTTTTCCATCAACTACCTGGTAACGGCGAGATCTTTGACACTCAGCTCTGCACCGGACCTCTTGGGGGCTCGATATCCGCATGCTCCGTAAGTTCAGTTTTATTTCTATAGCGCCCTATTATCGAAGCACAATTACAAGCTCAAAGAAAAACAAGCCTGCTAATTGCCTCATCATTATCTTTTCCTTACCACAAAGCTACCACTATGAGGAAGTATGGCTGATTGATTTTCGTTTCTTCACAGAGGAAGCTTCGTAAATAGCAAAAAATAATAAAAGAGCAATCTGCAAGGTTCTACTTTGCAGACATGTCTTTACTCGTTTTTCTATAATTTTAAAATGTTATAAAATTTAAACCGCCCGACCGATTTCTGTCAAATTTGTACCTGAACTTTGTTCTATTTTAATCCGTATGTGAACCAAATTCAAACTTCGTTTTTCACAGAAAATTTGATGTATCAGTTGAAGTTGACTTAAATCATAACGCCAACGTCAATTATTTGACAATTCAAAATCCGATAAAAATGTCTCTATCGATCTTCACCGAATTCAACATCTACTACAATTGGATATCAATTTGACCTTGTAGAAGATTTTACCACGTTTGATCCAAGTTTACTTCAATTGGAACGAAATTTTTTTTTTGAAAATTCAATATTCTATAAAATCCGAATTTTTTAAAATGGATTTCGCTCAAATTCAATACGAACTGTCATTTTTCACTGCTTCATATATCAAGAACTATTTAGCTCATGAAGTGAAAAAAAATTGAGGCACCTAGAGAATAAAGCAGCATACAGAGAATTAAAGAAAAATTTCAAGTATTATTTTCGATGGAATTTTTGTGAAGCACTTGTGATTGGGATTTTTAATCTGCAGGGTGACTCCGGTGGCCCCCTCGTCCAGTATAACGAGGAAGGCATACCTGAGCAAGTGGGCATCGTCTCTTGGGGATCATACCCTTGTGGTTCCGCCGGAAGCCCGTCCGTGTACACCCGCGTTTCATCTTATATCGATTGGATCAATGAGAAGCTTAGTCTATCGTAAATCACGCCTCACTAAAAACCTACATACTCGTACATCAATTGAAGGAATCTTCAAAGCACCGAAAACGATGGAGGTGATCGATAACCGGATGATTTATAATTTTTCATCGACAATAAACGTTATCCATTATTCATAAGCCTTGCTAATTTTTTTCCAGTTTATAAGTTATCTTATGGGTTACGAAGACTTGGCGCTTAGTACCGTTTCCCATGTATAATCGATCTATCTAAATTTTGTTTTTCATCATTTGTTATTACCGATTTCATTGCTATAAGCCAAAATTGCGTTCTCAAATTTGATCGCACTTGAACACTACAAAGCAACGCCTAGTTCTATACCATAATGTTACCACAGTTGTATTATGATGACACGCTGAACCGACAAAACAGGCAATCAAGTCCTTTGTCTTCTATCAGATTTTTTCCAACTTTGTTGGAAGCAGGGTAGTTGACCGAGAATTTCATCGTGTCAACATTAACTACACGGAAAGAATTATTTAGTTGTGACAACGATGTTTTCAATTTTCTGCAAACGCAATAACAAAGTACTGAATTAAAAACTAAACTATAATACCAACTAAAACTAAATAAAACTATAAATGTAACGAGCCATCTAACGATGCGGAATCACGCTTACGGCCCCTGACAGCACGGCATACTTTTTTTTAAAGTTTAACTTTCCTCCAGAAATTGCAACTTATTGTCATCAGTTTATGACTGAACTCGAGAAGATTTGTAAACTCGAACGTCATATTGTATTTCTGACATATACTAAAACTTGAATTCACAAAGAGCGTTCTTACTTTTCCAAAACAATTGTTGATATTAAATTCATCATACTTATACTAAAATTATCTTCATGTGTTGTAACTTCAATATACGTATAGGAAAATTAATAGCGTTATTTGGAAATTTACAACACAATGTATATTAATTCTCAATTACTGCGCAAAGTTTGTAAAATTATAATACACTTGAATAGTTATTCCCAATATATTTCTGTTGTGAATTTGATTTATTTTTTAACAGTGTAGACCAATAGATCCGTCTATAGATAGTCAGTAGTACCGGTAGTCGTGTGTTGATAATATCCAGTATCAATAATGGAGATCGAGTATCTTTCCAAGAAGAGAATTATCACGTTCGATCGAAATCTAAAAAACTCGTTGATAGACATCAATTTAACATTTTTTATATTTAGCTTGACCATAAATTTTAAATAAAATATAATATCTTCAATCCTTAAGATAAACATAAAAAATGAGCATTACAATTTATTTATATTTCAAATGATACCATTGGATAGGGAACGTTGTATTCAAAATCTATGAAATACACATCACGCACTGCAAAACGGCAAAGTCGGGAAGTGCACGCTATCAACAAATTGTATAATTACTTAGTTGTAACAATTGTCTAGGTATTACAGATATGGTTTTATTTTCACTTTGTTATAGTTATGAGTATACTGAATACTTAGTTATAATAATAATGATAATTTTGCACAACCGGTTCGGTGGTTTAGTATGGTTAGTGTACTGGCCTCGTACTGGTCCGGAGGATCGGTAGCTCACGATTTCGAATCCAGGTGTCGTCGATAAAGCTCCAGAAGTATACGTGAGACACACACAGGTGACTGTGAGGCTCACTTGTATACGCGATATAGAGGAGAAAGTCGGACGCGAACGCATGGGTACCGAGCGAGCGAGCGAGCGAGCCTGGTTCCTGATGCGGCCCAGGCCCTCAGAGGGGACGGGCTACCCGGACCGACCCTCTAATAATCGTAATGCCTGCTCACGGGTCACAATGCGGATAATAACAATAATCATTGTTGTTATTATTATTATCATCATTATTTGCTTGAAACGAAAAGTTTGTTGGTCTTTATACTTTTTATCTAGGGATTCTCATTTATGGCCTGCACAAAATAACTATAGAAAACGGAGTACAGTCAAAACCACGCTTCAATGCGTACGAGTCAGAGATTAAGGAACGGCGATTTTTCAACCAGGTTAGGTGCACGAAATGAGGTCAGTGAAGTTTGAAAAAATATGAATAAAAAAATTCAAAACTGTCCAATGATCGTTTTTCATTGATACAATTCTCATTACATTCCAAATTAAGTAGATTGAGGCCAGATAGACAAAAGGACAGCTCAACAGCCAATGTAAAACCCATATAAGTCCGACGCTCTCGCACGTAACTTTAGTTTTTGTATTTCCGACCCACTTGACAAAGCGGCTTTCATTGTCGCCGAGCCAGAAGCATAGCCGAGTTCTACCATGATTTTATTATATCCAAATATCAACTCCATTTATAAGACTGTTTAAGAATAAAGTGATTGTCGAATTAGCAAAGTGACATTGCGTCTTGGGAACTCGTTTTGCCCCAACAGCTTTTTGTAGTGTTCGTACATATAGTCACGTTCATCGACAATTTGAGCTTGACACCTTTAAGTACTTTGCAATTGACATATGAGTGTCTCCGTATAGACTCGTTAACAAACCGAGATTTGTATTTTCACCGTTATTATCTTCAGTGACTACCATTGCCCCGTATCCTGTATCTCATATTTTCAAACGTCGGAGAAAAAGATAGAGCTGCCACGTGTATTATCAGATTATCCGTAAATCCGTGTAAGCCACACTTCACGATGGGATCTTATCCAGCAAGTTCGAAAGAATTTGTTGGATACCAAGACGTTGACGAAAATGACATTATAACGTCTTATCCGTAGATATCGTGATGCTCTCGATGTGCCCCAGGGTATAAAACAAGGCTGACGAGACGAAGAGAGCATCAAACACAGGAAACATGTCTCCTACGCTTCTCATCGTCTTGAGCGCTCTGCTCGTTGCGGCACAGGCTGGTAAGTCAATAATTTATAATATCAAATGCATTTGTCGAAAAAGAGTACGTAGAAATTTCAAAAAATTAGCTCAGTTATTTCTTATGGAGCTTCGTTGTTCTCAATGATAATTTCGTTTTATGGAAAATGGTTTAATTTTCAGTAGATCTACGGCTTGGGTTTGGTATGCCCGCACTCCGCGGTGTCGATCGCATTGTTGGCGGAGTCGAAGCGACGAAGGGCGAGTTTCCCCATCAGGTTTCCCTACAGTGGGGTCTTTCTTCACTAGGTAACCACCAGCACTTTTGCGGTGGTACCATCATTAACAGCCAGTGGATTCTCACTGCTGGACATTGTGTTCATGCTGTACCGAACTACGGTGATTTCATCATCAAGGCCGGAAAACATGATTTAAAACTTTCTGAATCGACCGAACAGACTATTGCGGTTTCCGCTAAGTACGTTCACGAGAGCTACAGTGGGTGAGTTCTTTACAACGAATGGTTTTCTAGAGTGTTAATCCACCGTCAAGGTTTGCGTTGCCCTTGACATTGATTCAAGTTTCCTCCATCGGTGATCTTATAATTCGGAATATGTACGTGCGATTGGGGACTCAGCCGTTAGTGCTGAAGAAGTCGTGATACTATGAAATTCTAAAAGTTCCGAAATACAAAGTCCATGTGCATTGTGTAGGAGTGTACAATAGTCCTAGGATAAGCGGTACTATCGTGGTGCCTCGGCACTCGTATTACGAGACCGTAAATTGAGAAAAATAAGCACGTGTCCTGACAATTGGGATGGGTAATCATCAATTGTGTAAAATGTACCCTATGACGATCATTGAATTAACTGTACTACTATTACTCGATTATAGTCGTTTGAAGGAGGAGGAACTTTGATTTGAAGCTTTCAAATGAAAATTTTACCAATTGAAATTTAACTTATAAATTGAATATTTCGCGGTATTACAATTTCCGTGATTACAATTTCCTTTTAGTGGTGTTGCTCCATACGACATTGCTCTTCTAAAGCTGGAATCGGCCCTGAAGTTGAACAAGGCCGTGAGCGTAATCGGCCTTCCCAAGCCTGGAACGGTTGCCAAAGGAAGCAGTCAACTCTCTGGATGGGGTTCAATTTCTCCCGACGGCTACACTATGCCCGCTATTCTTCGAAAAGCTCAACTTCCCATTGTTGATCTCGCCACCTGCAAAGCTGCGATCGAGTCGATTGTAGGACCTTCCCCATTGCACAAGACCAACATCTGCACTGGACCATTGACCGGTGGACGCTCTGCCTGCGGAGTAAGTCTCAAATCCACCTACAACATTTATGATGGAAAAAAATTTGTAAATCCTTCTCCTGACATAACTGTATTCGCAATTACAGGGTGACTCCGGTGGCCCTCTCATTGCTAAGAACGCTGCTGGAGTATCCGAAGTCATTGGAGTCGTTTCCTGGGGCATAACGCCTTGCGGCACCAGAGGTGCGCCATCCGTATACGTTGGAGTTGCCTCTTTCATCGACTGGATCCAATCCACAATCGAAAAGCACTAAAAACAATGATATTCGAACACCGATGCAACAATCAATTCTATTTTCACCCTCTTTCAAAGTTACCTTTTTTTTACCCCCATCAATAAAACGTGCATCAATTGTTACTATTCGCGTTTTTATTTCTGCATCCTTAAATAACTCAAGGACAAGACCGAAAAAGAGGCGTGGAGCCTAACGAGACTGTCCCCCTAAACCGCTCTACACCAAAATCTACCATGGTGCAACCCCCATGGAAAAAAAATACATACAAAAGAAATATCTGACGCATAAAACTTTTCGGACGATAATATAACCCACGAAAAATCCTCACGGGTAAAAAAATTGAGAAAATAAGGTGTGACGAAACACGATAACGTCTCGCCGCAAAGTACTAAAAAAAAGTTGGTTTCCTCTCACAATGTCTCTTGTCTCATCATCTCTCTCATTTCTGTCTTGATAACTATAGCCAAATAATTGTATGAAAGTATGTATTATCAAGATACACGGTAGTCTCGACGTTAACAGGGAGCGTCACTTAACCCATCGCCCGCAAATTGCATGTGAAAACCTATTTTTTCCGAAATGCCATGACATATCGGGCCGAAATTTCAAGGTCATGTATCGATGTGAAGTAGAAATGGGCTTAACTTATATGCCTTCTAAATGATCTAAGCTAGGGGAGAGTGGGCAACGGTGAGCCAAGTTTTTTCTTAAATTCGCCTGTAGTTTTATTAAAATCACGATATATGACTGGAAATGTGTTCAGTCGGTTATATTCCACCTTTGGTCATACTCTGATGTTGCGATAACACGTTTTAAACTATCGGGGATGTATGAAAAGTTTTTACGGTTCGGCAAGGGTAACGCATAACAGAAGCAGTCCTGACGAATATCGATTTCCCGGTTACGAGCCACTAGCTCTGGGTGCGGGAGAGCTCCGTGTTATTCGAGAGGAAGCGACTATAAGTATTATCTGCAATGAATACTAGGGGAACGCAGCCACCGAGAGCCCTCAGCAAATATCCACTGGAGATTAGCACTCCGAAACTCATGAACCTCCAGTTATTAGAATAAAGCGGTCTAGTAAATCGAAACAATGTGCTTTTCCGAAATAAAAAGGTGAACCAAAAAAAAATCGTCAAATATTTCACCGCGCAAATTGGAAAACTTCAACCATATTCAAAGAATCGCTTCTCTTCCTTTGGTCATCTTACATTTCCTAAGACCCATCCACAAAGTCTAAATTATTTTAATTTTTTGACCACTGGTCTTCAACTTTCAATCAATAAGCACGCTTCAAATATACTACTAACACTAAAAAACATCAAGTGTATTTTGTAATATCAAGAAACTGTAGCAAACAGCGACATAAGAGGACCTTTTGCCCATTTAATCGGTCAATTAAAAACTGTTCGATGACAGTAACTCAATTGAGAAATAACCTCAAAATCATCAAGCGGCAATGTCGACAATTTCTAAGGGGAGCTAAAAGATTTTCAAGAGAACGAGCTGGAAAGTCAAGAAAACGAGGTTTGATAAAAAGTATAATGATGCATTCGATAAATATAATTATTATCATTATTATCCGTAATTTTGACTAATAGTGTTGTGAATAAGAAAATGAGAAAGGTAAATGAATAATTAATGAAACGCCAGAAATTAGAAGATTCAAATAATGTATTATCGATGTTTTTGTCCGATCTCCTGTTTGCCACACGCGCATACGTCAAACATGTTCTCCGCAGGATTTCTCACCAGTAAATATATTGTAGGCCATCTATATATATTCAATCTATAGAGGATTGCTCTGTTTGTCATTTAGTTATTTTGCTATTATAGCCATTAAAATAATGTAACAACTATCTAAGATATCTCTCGTGGTATTTACATATTACAAAAACTCTGTTCTACCATATATTTCTTAGCGTAATTCGCATTAAACTGGACGTTTTTTTTAAATAAAAATCTGTCGCCTATCGTGAGCTTTATGAAATTGATGCAAAAATGTTGTAAAATGATGTTTCCTTTCTCCATAGGCTTCAGAGTCAAGGGATCTTCAATTGAGCCAATCAAAGCATTCTTCACTGTTCACCACTTTTGTTACTTCCATCACTTTGTTTTATAGATGAAATATTCTGCGGCATGTCGCTCAATTATCAGCCTTGAGTATAATATTTTTCGATGATACAAGCGAAAACTTTTTATTTCGCTTTAGCGGAAGTTCTGGAGCGAAGGTTTTTCTGAGTGGCTTGATCAACTTCCGGCAAATCGTCGTCCTCTGACAGAGTCGCCTTCTTGCCATCCCTCTTCTTTGGTCGTTGTTGCTTCGGCTTGATCTTAGAGATAACGGGAGCGTTGTTTTCACGCGCGCGTTTCAGTTGACGCTGGACAAAACCGTAAGCAAGATACGCCTGATACACGACGATAACGCCGAACACCGTATAACGGATGGCTGGGATGTTGAAACTACCGGTAGTGTAGTCAAAGGATTCCTCAACCTGGCCAAGACCGTAGACGAAAACAAGTCCGGCAATCGCGACAGTCGCAACGCGAACAAAAACGAATGCAACGTTGGACACCAGGAAAGCGACTGTGAAGTTGAAAATACATTTTCGTTTTGTTAGTAGGCATCACAGACGTTTTTTATGATAGCAAGTAGGTTTGCGTGAATGATTTCATATCTACAAATAATCCAATCTTTCCGGACATATTATTATAATAAAAATAAAAACGTCAACTCACGATTCGTTGTCTGTTCCTTCTGATTGACAAAGTGAATAATGCGAGCGCTGTGTTGCAGAGCTTCTCCAATATAATGAAGAACCAAGAGCACAATGCCGACGTTTTGGAAGCTAAAAACGAAAGTATTTATTATTACACCGACTATAATTGGGAAAGAAGATTGATAAAGTTTGTAGACATTGTGGATATATTATCGCACTTCAAGAGGTAAGCAGCTGCGGTGAAGAACAACCCTGTCGTCGCATGAACGACTCTCGGAGCGATTTCCTCTTTCTTTGCGCGCTGGAAGTACAATTCAGGGTAGCAATGAAGCCAGTAAGCCAGCTGACCGATGAAGAACAATTTCAGAGAAAACGACAGAGTTCCTGGATAAGATTCCCACAGAGAAGGAATATTGGCAAGGAGGTTATCTCTGGAATAAAAGCAACGTACTTGTAGCATCGTTTCTCAATCGGTTGAGATTGAGTGCATTAGGTAACATTTGAAGAAAAATTTTAACATACCTGAGGATTATATCTATTCCCCAAAAAGCAGAGAGCACAAAAAATGCGATCAACTGACTGGATTCGTTGAATTTAGAAAGTTTGACTTTACTCAAGTGGAGTCGCCTTGACAATTTCTGTAAGACATGATTTTTTTTACAACACATTTATTTGAATATTTTGATCAAAGTTTTATGGATCAAACCTTCTATTCGCACTTTTTTTTTTTTTTTAACGCGCATTATTTTATTCGAATCTCTTAAGATTTATCTTTCAACATTTTTTCTCAAAAAACAAACAAATTATTCATAAAAAGTCATCAAGTTCATTTATAGGCAGAATGAGTCACTTTTCAAGTATGATTTGTTTGGTAATGTATTTGGAAGGATAAGTGACAAAACAGTGCCTGTTTGAAAATAACAAGATTCGATCATCCACAAATATGAAACAACTCTCACATCAAGGATATACTCTTGGATGACTGCGTGCATCACAATTGTAAGAAGGAAGTAAAAGAAGACTGCGCAAGCATCTTTCCATCCGGTAACGTATCTTTGTGGTTGCCAAGGTGCTTCTGGCTCTATCTCAGAGACATTGTGGTGAACAGCTATAAAAATATAGGCCCATGGAGATGTAATCTGAAAACAGTATCGCACTCATTAACATAAGAATTCATACGGATACTATTCATATAATTTGTGGACAAGTCAGTAAAAAAGTATGAGAAAAATCTTGATTTCCGTTTAATATATATTAAGACTTGATTTTTGTACAAAAATCAGTAATACCCATCAATGATTATGTTGAAATGATTTCATAAAACATATACTTGCAGAATTTCAATAAAAATAAAAATATAACAACGAATTACAAATATCAGACTCTATTTGGAGCAAAATGAAAATGAATAAAATGATCAATATAGAACAAAACAATGCTGGTAAATACTTGATAAGATACAAAAAAAAAAAGCGTAATCCAAATACAAAATAATGAATTAAAATAGGATACTCAGGAATGTTCTATTCAGAGCATTTCCTTAAAGTAGCTAGTTTTTAGCCAGTCATAAATAAGCCTACGGAAAGTTGCTTTGGATAAATTGTCACTGGAATGTGATAGACCATTGCAGAGGTATGCATTCTACAAAATATATAAAAGGCCTAATGGAATATTTGAATAGAAACAAAATAAAGAGTTTATACGTAAAATTCTTTCGAAGGAAAACCAAAAACAGGAAAGTTAAAAGCATAAAAAATATAGATTCGTCAGATGGGTACCATATGGTCAGCAAGAGAAAATTCTGGAGTATCAGTAACAGCACCTTCTTCTTAATTTCTTAGTTTAAAGTGATGAAATAATGTTGTAGAATCGACTAGACAACCTAAAATGACGAACCGAAGGGATTATCGTTAAGAATATTATGTAGGCCGGGTTAAAGACGCTTTTACTGACCTGCACCATCAATCCGACGACAAACACCATAGCGACACAAGAAACGATATCCGCATGATTCTGAATGACGAATTCATGACTGAGAATCGGTGGATTCTTGTTCGAAGCCTTTCGTCCTTTAATCGCGACCATTTTCGCTGCCCAAGTGTTTTAACTTATCGTTGTTAATAAACGTCCAGCGGGAAACACGTTACAGACAAGCGACAAGCTCCGCGACGTCGCTGAGTTACACTGACACTTAGTGAACACTCACACTGATAACGAAAGCGGGCTCTTGCGCACACTGCAGTGGCCAACTGTAACCAATGTGGCGCCGCCTCGATAGCTTGTTGGCACCACGCTAGTCAAAATCTACTCTCCTTTCACTTTTAAAATAACTTTCAATCTACATCAAAGGGCTACGATTCCGCGAAATATTTTTTAAATTCCGATATTTTGATGTGAAGTATATTAATTAAGATTATTTATGTCGGCCGTTAAAATTTTCGAAACGTTGCATTGATTACAAGAGCGCACCGGAAATTAAACGAACGTCACCACTCGCCGCAATTTCGTTATCTTGCTGGAAGGAAGATAGCGGAGATAAGCTGTATTTAATTGAAACACCGCCGGAACATTTCCAATAACAAACCTTTTTTGTAAGCCGAAGTAAAGTAAATAATTGTGTTCTATTATCAGGAGAAGTAAACATTTTTACACCTTTCAAACAATTATAAATATATCATGGACTATTTATTGTTCAATTACGAATCGTAATTTTTCGCGAGCGTAATATGAATGCGTATCATGAACTTAACTATCGTAAACTAGAAATAGACTTATTTCGACTGGGATAAATTTCAATTGGGATAAAAGCGGTAATTGATGCAAACTTTACATAAGATACAGTTTATTCGACGACGAGATACAACGTTTTTCAAATACAGTTTTTCCGCTGCTTTACACTAGCGAAACGTGTCGCAGCCTAAACTTGGAATAATTAATTTGTCCCAATTGTTAAAATATAAATAACACCGGTTGTTTCTTATTTTCCATTTTCGTAAATAGAAATAAGTTATACAGTGAAAATAATACTATGTCGAAGCTAGAGTGTAGAATCATTGATCAACAATGAGCGAAAAATATATCTCTGACAGCTTAATATTAATGTCTATGTTTTTGAACTCCTTAATATACTAAAAGAAAAGTTTAATGATTAGTAACGCTTCAACGTTACGTCGGTACTGCTCATACATCCCGATGCAGGCTCCTAGATTTGTTGTTAATTTGTAACACTATTATATGGCACAAAAACGAATTGACTCAAACCTTGCGTGCCAAGCAATTACGATTAAACAGGAAAAAAATTATGTATCACAATAAAATTTTTTTTTTTTTTAACTAATTTTAGTACTGTTAATATTTTCATGCTCTATGTTTTCTAATCTCAACGGGGGTCATATAGTGAACACGCGTTCAGTAAGGAAACGTCAAATTATGTTCTTTTTCTCTAATTCCTTCGATAAAATGCGCATTGTTAACTTGCGACTTGAATACTTTTACAAACGCTACTCGGAAGTGTGCAACAGAAATAAGCAATGTTTGAATTAAAAAATGTACGCAAAATCCTTTTTTTTAAAATAACTACGAATAATAAGCTGAGCACGTTAAAATTATTCATGTTTTAGAATATCTTTACCCTTTGTTGAGAATTATTCACGATTATTCAAATTGTAAAGTGTTCTAAATACATTTTTTTTTGATACTGCCAATCTTCGATCTGTAAATAGGTTTGTAAACTTCCTTTATTTTATCCGTTGAGCATTCATCGCGTAATCGATTTAATAATTATTATTTTTAAAGAATTAACAGCACCTTTTATTTCGAAATGTTGACATTTCTTTATAAATTCTATGAAGAATTTAGAAAAAAAAATGTAATTCTCTGATTACTATCTTAGGTTAAATTACATCAAACTTTTTTCCTTCTGTTAGTCCTTAATAAGTTACAATTACAATTGTTTTATGATTGTTGCAGGTTATTATTACGAAATAATTGTTATTAAATGAATTACGGCTGCTTTAACTTCACAAAATAATAGGGACTTACAACTCTGATTGATAACAATGTTGGCAAGTGCTTTGTCAAATAACTGTACTTATTAATTCGCTGATACATTCATATCAAGTATAACAAGGGCTATTGTCTTTCATATCTTTGTGTACGAATATAGTAACATTTTTATAGGCGATGTGTTCGTCGTGTATCTTTAGTACCTTCGAAGATCTTCAAGGTTTTTTTGCACACGAATTTAACCCAAATATCTCAATAAATCGGAAGAACAACTCTCGATGTTCCTTTAACGCGAATTATTGATAATGCTTATTAACCATTGGCAAACATCTTTTTATTTTGATTACGTTTACCACCATCAACAAGGAATTAAAGAGTGCTTCGGGTTATTTCACGATTTCGCTTACGAAACTCTTGGCAAGTTCCCAAAGGACACTCGCTTCATTAAAACCAACGATAAAGTAACAGTTGCGCAGTGGCAATAATTATTTGTGGATATACGTATGTCTTTTGTCCACATACATAACACATGCGCGACTTAGTCTATTTTTGAAACTATACGTCGCATAATTGCAACTGAAGCGACCGCAATGTATCGAGTATCTTGAACGATATTTAATAGTCTAGGCATCGTTTTGCAGCCTCTGCAGCGACTCCCACAATGATTTTTCAACATGATTCACGAGGGACACGAATTATGATAGTTTTTTCAGAAATTTTTTAACGATTTGTGCAGAGTGCTATGATCATTTAACTAGTGCCGTATTTTACTTTAACATTAATCTGTGATTTCGACACCAACGTAATTAAACATTACGCTCCGGGAGGATGAATACGACGAATATAGCAATTAAATCAAATAATTAAATCTAAATACATTGGTCGGCGAGAAGCCTTAAATTTTATCAAATGTTTTAAACGTTAAGTGCAATCAAGACGATCTGGCGAAGGTGAAAACCTCGACGAACGTTTGTGGTGATTGCAAATAATCTTTTACTTATTTTTTTGTTTTGAGGTAGACGAGTATATTCTCCAAATAGCTTTTCATAGCTTCGAGTAACGCTTAAATGAAATACAAAATATTCATCAACTTAAAGTATCACCAAAAATGTTCTTATGTTTTAATTCTATACGTTAGGTCAATCACGACATAAATCGTGAACGATTTTTGAGGGATCAAATTTCGATAATCTTGAAAGTTGCATTCTTCATTTAAAAAAAAACCCACAAGAAAAGAGAATTGAAACTCCCTTAGACAGAAAACTGCCGAATTTTTTTTCCGTCGAGGAATTTTCATCGGACAATAGTTTTACCGTTAATTTCAAAATAAAAGTAGTTCGTGCTCTTAAATCGCTCGTGTCATTAACTTCGCTTGATTTGTAATCAGGTATATCTTTATTATCTTCCAGAAATACCTAACCCTTTTTACTTACAACTTGTACTTTAACCTCAGACGAAATATTTTTTCCGCTTTAAATGAAATAAAGTCGGAGTCTAGATACCGCAAAAATTTAATGCGCTTTTTAGATTTAAAAAATATATTGTGATTACGCTACGTTCACCTTGCACTGCATGATATTATTATGATTATTCGCGAAGGTGTTCTCGAAACGCGGACGTACAATTCTTACGATAATTAATGCTAATGCCTCTCGAATACTGCGTTATTCAAATTCGCCAATTTTTTAAATCCTGCATCGTAAAGCCAGTTACCGACCGAATAAATCAACTTCCTAGGACACAATTACCTCACTGCTAAATGTTCGTAGAGTTAGACGAGCGGTGCAACGTTATCGAGATCCATGTCCTCGACTGTGATGTACAGACCCTCCTCTTCGTAAGTCGATTCGTGCTTCGCTAAAACTTTCAATAGCGGTCGCAGTTTCATCCACCACTGATACGTCGGGATTCGGTGCCTGGAAGGAAAATTTAAAAGGGTTCAACACATATTTTGGCCATTTGCCATTGCAGTCAGAAGAGAATCTCAATTTTCAATTTCTCGATTTTTAAACACGGATTGTTTTTTTTCACCACAAAAAGAAATAAACCGGGTCTTTTGAAAGCGGTAAATCATAATTATTATTGTCCTGCTTACTCAAAATCGGTGACGGCTGTAAGTTCGACAAACGGTGTGTATCTGTACTGCCGTTTAATGATACCCAACATAACAGCGCTGTCAGGTTTATTCGTAACAGTGCGTCCGTCTTCACCTGTGTATTTTTTGAGCTGATCGCTGAACCACTCAACGGCTTTGGCTCCCATTTTCGTGCCGAGATTTCGATCGAACGGCGTCGGTGATCCTCCTTGCTGCATATGACCTGAATGCGCGAATAATTGGCCAATTAACGGAAGCACGTTCACCGAAAACAGGGCGACAATTTGCGTTCTTACGCGCCAATCTCAACTCACCGATGATATTCGACCTGCAACTGAACAATCCTTTTCCTTCCTCCGTGAAGAGCCTCTGCATAAAGTCGGTATTGTAATTCGAATTGGAATTCTCGTTTCTGAGAATGAGACCGCGCTGGACACCCTCGGACATTTTTGCGGCCATCGCTATTACATCCTGATTGAGATCCTTGATGTTGAACTTTTCCTCAAAGATATACGCCGCGTCTGCTCCACCAGCGAGACCGGCAACGGTTGCGAGATAACCACAGTATCCTCCCATTGTCTCGATTATAAAGACTCGGCGCTTTGTTCCTTGAGCCGATTGACGAATGCGATCGCAAATCTGTTAAACAGTAATCCCCGTAAGTATTAGCGCTTTCGAACGAATTTTAAAATCCGAGAAATCTCGGCCATTCTCCTCATTATTGAGGCATTTCGTTTTTTTTTTCTTCTTGAAAACGAATTAAAATTCTACTTCACTTATTTTGACGAAATATTAGCAAAAAAAAATGCCAAACTATGATTAAATTTGCTAAAAAACATTCTACAACGATATTCTCGAAAAAGTTACCTCTGTAATCTCATTAAGAGCAGTATCGCAACCCAACGAGAATTCCGTGCCGGGAACATTGTTACTAATTGTCGCGGGAATCATAGCAATGGGAATCCGGAATTCCTCGAATTTCTCCCGGGCGTTACAGAAGGTGAGCCCAGTCTGATATCCTTCAAATCCTCCAATAATCAGTATAGCCTGGATACCAAATTCTTTGAGCCGCGCAGCGATTTGTGGAAGTTGATCGTCTTTGGGTGGCGCGCGTTTTGTACCCAAATAAGCACCGCCCTGGGCTACCCAACCAGTTACCGAAGCCCAATCCATAAGTTTCAATTTTCCGGCCATAAGTCCGGGAACACCATCGCAAATTCCGTAAACCTAATCGACCGTGAAAACTTGTCTTTATCAACCTTTATTCCTTACAATTGACACTTTGCACCCGTAACGTACCTTGTCACCACGGTAGATGCAGTTTCTGACGAAAGAACGAACTGCAGCGTTCATACCGCAAGAGGGTGACCCAACGTGCATCACACCCAGCGTATAATGATCCTGGACAGAAAAAATTAAATGCCGATCTGTTCGTTATGGCAGGTATCATGCATCGTGCACATAGACATGAGTTTTCCGTGATTGCTACGCAATATTTAGTAGAAAATTGCAGGACTTTTTCAGATTTAGACGTTATACTTTTTTTTTTTTTTTTTTTTTTTTTTTTTTTTTTTTTTTTTTTTTTTTTTTTTTTTTTTTTTTTTTTTTTCCTTCCTTTCCCCAACGCGATAATCTCTTTTTCAATAAAGACGAAGTGTAAATACAATTTATATAAAATATATCAATGAAAAAAAAAAAACATAACTATATAACCGCAAGACTCATTTTCGGTTAGAAAACATTATTGAACATTATAATATTATATTGTAACATTTAATAAGATTGCCAATGTTCCAAACTTATACATAGGAAACGGTGTTTATGTTTTTCCATACGCGGAGCAACCTCGTCAATGATTTCGTTCGTTTTGCACGTAATTTTTTATTTTGCAGCGAATTGTTCGGTTGGGAAAAGCTTTATGGGTTTGAGCTCGTTCCAGAACTTACTTGTCCACACAGAGTGTATTGCTAGTGATAAAAAATACGAGAAATCGGCGTTAGAATTTATGTTCATATTGCGGCGATGGTAGTGCGGAATAAGCTGTTTTTAAAAAGCGAGAGAATAAGATTGTAGCGCTAATCGTGAATTTTCCAAGCTAACTTCTTTCCAAGCGAAAGTTTTTACTTGAGATTTTTTCAGTTGAATTACCTTCGTCAAGTTGGGTCCAGTATTTTCCTAGGATTGCATTGAACAAAAAAAATATATGAAACAATAGTTCTTTTGTCAATGTAAAAAATTAAGTACTGGGCCACGCTACGCGAATACGGCGACCTACCAAAATACTCTCGGTACATTTACTTATAATACACTGAATGCACAGTACAACATGATTTCGAGGAAAAATGTAAAAAAATATGTTTACCTTTGGATTATCAAGGACACCGATGGGAGCCTTCAATCGAGTCAACATTTTGTACGTCTCCAAATTTCGTGCAAAGCCCCTGTTATCAAAATTTAGCCACTATTATGAATTCCAATGGATATTCTTTATTTTACTGTACTGTTTTATAATCGTATATATATAAGATATATTTACTCTTTCATAGAGCAACATTCCGTGAGTTGAAGAATATTGGTAAGTTTTTTAATGAAATATGAAAATGATTTATGTTTTCAACGTACTTTCCTCGAAGTTGTACAGCGAGATCCCAGTTCTTGTCTGCCATAGCTTGAGCCACGGCTTTGGTCCTTCGAACGCACTCCATAAGCGGCAATCGGACCGCCTGATTTCCATCTAACGTTACGACGCAGGCTTCAGTTTGCGGCGTCGCCTCCATGAGAGCCATCACAGCTTCGGCTCCCATCCTACAACCCTGAATATTTCCCACATCTATAGTAAACGACAATCTTTCTCCCCACCAGCAAAAATATCATAGCTCCGACCCCAGTATAATCATCACATGACTTCTAACATCATATTTGTTTATTGATTTCATTAATTTGCCTACAACTTAGCGAATTCTGGAACCAGACTCGACCAAATTTAATTTTTTTTTAAATTCATAGTAAATTTAAAGGTCTCGGCACGATAATATCGAAAAAAAATCTGAAAACTAAAATGGAAAAAAATTGGAACGGCACTGTCATAATCTACTATTAGCTTTCACCACTCTCTTTACCACACTTTGTTCGAACATAAACGCCAAAAACTCTTGCAAGAAAAAAGTGTTGGAAGTGTTGGTTGAAAAAACGTAATGGAATGGCGGCAATGCTGATTGGGACCTCGGGACTTTGATAAACGCGCTAAGAAGTACAAACCAAAACTCTGTCAAAGGCTGACGGATTTCCACCACGTTGAACGTGTCCCAGCACCGTGATTCTCGTATCCTGGTTGAGTTTTTCAACGACAACCTTGTGCACTTTTTCAGCTGTGATAGGATCTCCATTCCTATCAACCGCACCTTCGGCTACGATAATAATATTCAATCGCTGACCGGTAAGACGCTCCTGAGTATTTAAAAAAAAAAAAATTCTGTTAGCTCACGAGTTCTTTGTTCACTGTGAATTATGATAGTGAAGAGCCTCATCAAATTATCATAAGCCAATGTAAGTTCATACGGTCGAAAAAATTTGATTCGATCGTGATTCTTAAAGGCTCATTGCTCTACTTACTTTGACAATGTTTTGTATTCTTTTACTATTATTATTATTATTATAATTATTATTTTACACAAACAGCAAAGACATAGACAGGTGCAAAATGAAGCTCATTTCGTTATTCAAAAGAGAGCAATGAAAATCTGACACGGGTAATAATCCCGCTATGAATAACATAAGGACATATAAATTTGGATGATCGAAAGGTTTTACGAGTTTTCGCGTTGTTTTTGTCTGCAAAGCCATGTGCGTTTATTGTGACAACTAATGTCGAAGAGACTAGCATGCGAAAAGATTGTATATACACGAGCAAAAGCGCGTAACTGCCGCTGATAGCTTTACTTGCGAGCGGCTGTAGCAACGCGATGATAAAATAACGATTTGTGAAAGGCGATATTACGCTTTTTATACTCATACGTTTATCGTGTAATGCTACTATTTATCATCGTAGAATTTTTAATATTTCATCGCTCATTCTGTCACAAGTATTTTTTAAAAGAAAAAAAAATGTTAATTTCGAACCTGCAACAATTTTTTGCAGAGCTTGTTTGGCCAGTCCTGCTCAGGTGGCCACTCTGGTATGAAGACAAAGTCTGCCTCGGAGCACATTGCTGCGACTAGACCCAGGTAGCTGTAATATTATGCCGGTCAAACCTAGCCACGAGTCAAATGGATTACCTAGCAGGGGATAGCACTGCAATCGGTGTCTATTTTTTTAAGGGCGGCTCAGAAGCAAGCCACGGATAGAAGAAATTGCCGCGGCGGCCAGAATAAAGATGTTTAGCGAATATTCTACTAGAGAAAAGCTGAGCAAGTCGGGTCGGTAAACTTATATTTCATGTCGTTCAATGGAAGAAATTTTGTCAAGTTCCCATTCCCCAAGTGAGAAAAATTTAGAATAGGTGATCGGTAATTTATGAGATTCCTCATTTCGCGTTGTTGTGGGCCGTAATACAGTTAATTCGATGGTTGCTGCGCAATGTTCAGTAGGAAATTCAGATGCCTATCGGTGTTCCAGGTAATATTGAACTATTTACGACATTAATTTTCAACATAAAAACGTTTAAGATTGCCCTGTTGAATAATTTTTTGGGAAAATAACAAAATTTCCTGACGTTTCTGAAAATTTACAAAAAGATCATAAATATTTTTGGAAATATTACAAAATTTCTCGAGATGTTGGAGAATTTGAAGAATTCCTAGGCTTTTTGGAAATTCAAAAAATGTCATGACAATTCCAACTTAAACAAGGCCCCACGAGGTTTCCAACTTAAACAAAAGCCCTAGGATTTACTATGCATATGGGGAATTGGACCCAGAAAGATGTTTAAATGATACTTAGAGGATGTATAACGTACTAATATAATAATAAGATCCTGAAATTCTAAAATCCCTCAATTGGTTTTCGATATTTTAGAGGCTAATAATACCTCTGAGAGGAGAGAATTAAGAGCTATGTAACTTTATATGATCCTTAATAAAAAATTGTTTTATCATCGTACCAAAATTGTATCATGGTTAAAAATTGAAATTAAAAGAAAAACAATTTATTTGTTTTTTCTGAATTCTTATGAATGTTAATTTTTTTCTAGGAGCCCTCTTAACATATAAAAAAATGTAGATCAATCGATTCCGTCGATCGCAAACCAATTGAGTTAAGGATCTTAAACTTTTAGTGTCTTATTATATTAGTAGCTGCATATCCTCAAAGTATCATTGAAATATGTCTCCGGGGCCGATTCACCATGCTTAAGACCCCTAGGGCCTTTGCTAACTTTTCTGGGTTTGTCCCATGTGTATTTTCCATGTGCGTAGCAACCATGTTAATGGATAAGTCGAATGAAAAGTGGTCGGAACATTCGTGAAATCAAAACGTGCCTGTTGCATAGCTTGGTAAAGTTCCTCGACCCAATCACCAACCGGCGGATCTTCGGGAACAAAGCAATAACAGGCCTCGGAGGAAAGACTCGAAGCTATCGACAGGTACCTGCAAGCCTCCGATTTTTCATTATCATCGCTATTTTGAGCATCACTCGGATTTGCGACATTTGTTGGTTAAACTTCATCTCCCAGCGGTTCGCAAAAAAAAGGTGTTTTCGCTTATGAGATGGTATAACGTACATCATGATGTTATTCTATTCTAAACACGGAAGACAAGCGTATGATACTTAATAATAAATCTTTAACAACAACATAATGGCCAAACGTATTCGTTAGTTTCGTTCAAAAGTTAGTACACTTTAAAAAGTATGTAAAGAAAAACGAATTGGAACGAGAATCCAAGGGAAGGAAAAAAAAAAAGAAAAAAAAAAAAGTTATTATGAAAAAATTGGTACACATGTGTACGAGCGTTGTGCGGAACAAAAAAGATTTGGAAGAATTTAATTGACATGCCTGCTCCAACTTTTTACATAGTTTGACAGGCCAGTCTGCGGGCGGCGGTAATTCTGGGAAGAATACGAAGTCCGCCTCAGCGGCTAAGGCAGCCACAATTCCCAGGTACCTAGCCAAATTCACAACTTATTTGGGTTTTCATTTGAAGTTTGTCGACGACAGGTCAGATGTAGCCGTTCTCGGCTTCGTAGCTTGTTATATATATAATACGCGTAATTACTGAGAGAAATATCTTATCTATCTGGTTGAAAATTTCTAAAGAGTCAAGTAAATGATGGGGAAGTACGAGAATCCGAAATTCGAAACTCACCCACAGTGACGACCCATAACTTCCATAATAAATGTACGTTGATGGGAATAAGCTGTGCTGCCGATGGCATCGATGCTCTCGATGATTCTGTGGAGAGCGGTGTCGGTACCGATCGTCATGTCAGTACCACAAAAGTCATTGTCGATTGAACCGACCATTCCAACGATATGTAAAGTTTTGAACTTCTCGGCTTGATCCGCCGTAATTTGGCCTGAAAATCGTGAATGTACATTTTAATATTGCCTGAAATATTGTCGAAAATGTTGTCTGGAATATGTATTCTTAATCGAAGTAGCAATTATAAATATACCTGTTGTGCAAAGCTCCTTCAGAAGATCAGGGTACTCTTCCTTGAAGAGATTGGCACCTGTGAGCGAACCGTCACCTCCGATTACGACCAAGTTGGTGATTGCGTGAGAAATCAAGTTCTTCGCGGCCTTCAGACGACCAGCTCGCTCTTTAAAGTCCATGCAACGAGCTGAACCGATCACGGTACCACCCTGAAAAGAATTATCTTGTAAATTACGTATTAACGGTAAAAATCAGGGTTTAGAAATAACTCATTACAAGTACCGCAGTAGCCCAACTAGTTACTTTTAAGGGGTAACGGGTCATAATGATATTATTATATGATTTAGCTTACTAAAAGCTAACGATTCATACAAACTTAATATAACGATAACCATATTGCCCTTACTTAAGTGTTTCTTTTTTCATCAAAATAATCACAATAATGTATGTACACCTTCGTTTTTTTATATAACGATATCGTAAATGAATGACCATCTTGATCAGAATCGATCATTTTCCGTTTTCTTGGCAATAACCACGAAAAATAAAATATTTTTAGCTACAATTCGAATTTCTGGTGACTACCAATCAATTAGCTGATATTGCAAGTCGATATCTATCACGATTGATAGGCAAACGACCATTAAAGCTTGGCTCTTGCATGCACATCTTATTTTCTCTTGAAGCCAAGCTGACTTTTAAGGGAATTATTATGATGGAATGTTCATCGCGAATGGTATTTTGGTTGCGTTCACCAATTTTTTTGTCGTGAAGTGAATTTTTTTTTTTTACAATTATTTTAAATTTCATTAATTTTAAGTGAGTCATAATATTTATTCAACTGGAATCAGCATTTCAATAAGTAACATAAGTGTAACGGAAACGTAACATTTTCAGCGTTAGCTTTTTAGAATCGGTTACGCTAACGCATTTTTGAAAAATTTAAGTAACGGCAACGAATTACTTTTAAAAAGTAACTTTCGAAATCCTAGCGAACATGTATAATTAGTGGGAGTGAATATATATATATATATATATATATATAATTTCTAACTCACCCTGTGAATAATACATGAGACGGAAGACCAATTGGCTTCAACGATGTTTTCCCCTCCATCGACCATACCCTGATATCCTTCCTTGATGAAGAACACTTTGCACCCCAAGTAGATACCCATTCGCACCACGGCACGGACGGCTGCATTCATGCCTGCATAACACCATGCAAAACAGATTCCTTGCATCAGCCAGATTTCATCAGCAACTGCAGCGAATATTTATACGGCGAATTTTTCACGTCGAATATTTACCCTGTGAATCACCACCGCTAGTGAAGACCGCTAAAGTCTTGCCCTTGTAGCTACCAGGCTTTATAAATTTATGCGCTGAGTGGTCCTCCCCCATGATTTCTTGGTTAATATCCGCAGTTACCTGTTGATTATACAATCAAAGACATTTATTTATAATTTACACTGTTGGAAAATACTCTTTTTTGCATTGACTAGTTGATTTTATTCAAAATGTACGACTGTGATGTAAAATTCATAACTACGCGATTACACAAAAGCCAAATATACAAATTACAATACCACAAGTAATTTAACTTTATTATTATTTATATTTGTGTTTTTACTATAAATATTTTTACACTTAACATTTTTAATTCTACCGCATCTTTTAAACGCGGTATAAGAAAGTTTAACGTGCCTCCTTGAATGTTAACCCGCAGCCTAGGTTACCATATCAAATTTCAACATTTATCTTCACTCCAGCCTAAAAAATTAAACCATGATATGAAAAAGTTTTTGAAATAAGCGAACAAAGTTTTCGACTAACGCTGCAATAACTGCCTTTGCTCGGGATCCTCTTTGACGAATCGCGCAATAAATTTATTCTAAAGATCGACGAACTCTCTCCAACGATTATGCCACCAATCAACGGCCGTATTCGTCACACCGAACATTCTACCGTTTCCGAGCATCTATATAGCGTGAAGAGTGATTGTGATAAGAATTGACAGATTTTTATGAGTCAATTACAAAAGAGATATACTATGAAATTTCCTCAGAATAAATACAGGATACCTTGTGACTACTTTACAGGATGAAATGAGTTTTTTTTTCACCTTGAAGTCTGCGCTATTTTCCAACAATGTTCCACACTTATTCCCACGTCTCAGTGGAATATTATTGTTTGACTTTGCGATTCTGTAATGAGCAAATCCTTAAGAAAGTCTGAATGAATATTGAAAGTTTTGGTTCTATCTTTAGATGAAATTAGTTTTTAATTTTCTTTTCAGATCTCTTGATGCAACAGTTAGACATCTTTTTGTCACCATCTGTATTTGCAGGAAAGTAGGAAAATGTATTGGAAGAGTCTGCAACTTTGCAACTACATACTTTCCTACATTCGCACGTTGAGAGTGTCAGAGCGATTGAAATAAAATAATCTAAGGGTTATCGCTAGAACTGATAATCTGATGATCCAAGGATTGAAGCTTTGTATTAAAAATGGAAACAGCTTCGAAGCCTGTGCATGAAAGCACATACTGTACGCTCAAGCTATTTGAAGACAGATAATAAAAGTGAGTCGGCGTATTTCAACTGGATTGCTCCAATTCACCCATAAGACTGACACAAAATAAATATTGTAGACTTTCAGCGACTCTATGCATTTGATTTTATGATTAAAAAAATGATTGAAAAATCTAATTGAGCAAACTTTTCATTGAGTTATACAGAAATTTTTATACACAAAAATTACTGCTTCAATTTAGATCAAAATTTTATTCTAATGTTTCGCCCGCTGGAAACAACATATGAAGTAAACAAAACACTATGTGATTATTCAAGTATTCCGGTCAATGAGAAGAGTTGGAATTAAAGTTAGTCTGCATATTTCAAAATGTCGCTTAAATTGTGTTGAAAAACTGACACAAGTTGGATATTGCAGCAGTTTCAACTGACACACTAAAAAATATCTATAATAAATAATTTAACAACTTTGATGTCTTTTAGATATTTATGCTACACACGCACACACACATGCAATTGAATATTCAGAACCGTTAATTGAACTTCAGCAAATACTCATTATCCACAATTTTCATCTTATAAATCATAAAATATTACTGAGTGAAATTCACACAATAGCGCTATACTATTTCATTACAAAATATTGTCGTTTTAATCAATCATGAACTAAATAATGCATAAACGAGTATTCAAGTATTTGAGTAAATAAGAAGACAGATGAAAGTAGGTCAGTGTATTTGGATTGATTTGTTTAAATTACATATCGCAGCCTTGGAGATACCTACATGGAGATATCTACATAGTTCTATGTGATATTGTTCATTCGATCCTAATGACTTTACAGCAGTACATATTTATTTCACTCGATGTTTATCTCATAAAAATAAATAAACGTAAATGAGTAAAAATATCAGAGAATTGCTACACAATATTTTACACAAATAAATCTACTGCTGTACATTTAAGGAAAATTAAATCTGATATTTCCCGTGTTCATAAAAAAAAAATGAAGTAGAATAAAGAGTAGACGAATATTCGAGTGGCCGGTATCGTAAGATTTTTGGATATTTCAAAGTCCAGAAAAGGCGGGCGTTCTTTAAGATCCTAACTGACATGTGAATTCCCGTAAAAATAACACGTGACAGTTCTTAAGGTTTTGGTACTTGCCAGGGAACGGCACCTGATCGATGGAGAAAATGCGAGTTGACAAGGCTGCTTATTGATAACGACATGAATAGTGTCTGAAATTATTTCGGAGGCCTATGATGACACTCAGTGAAATAGCGAAGCGTGCAGACGACAGACGCGAGATCTGCTCCTGATAAGAGCTAAGAAAGCTGTCAAAACTCACCGAAAATGAAGAGACACACCGTAGAATTCAGTAACTAGCCAACAAAAAATACGCAGTTTCGTGAGCTTCGAGGAGAAAAAGTTGCGTTGTCTTTAGTAACGCTGTCACAAGTCACCTGCACGTCGATCAGAAACGTCTGAAGGTGACCTTAGAATTGGCTCGTGTGAAATCCCCTCCGCTGGGAGTGTCGCGACGCCGCCGCCACTTTAGCCCCTCTCCGCGCAGATATGACCGCGCCGAATCGTTGCACGCGCATTCTCAGTTATCAAAATGCGCGCGCATCTTAAGGGGAGCCAAAATCTCTGGATAACCTCAATAAAATTTTCCAAACATTTTCCAATAGGAAAAAACTCTTGAGATTATTATTTTAAACACACACACACACCCTTGCATCATTAAATGAGGTATGAATCAACGGTTCTATTTTCACCGGGAATCTTCAAGTTTCCGCAAATTATGGTTTAGAGAATTAGTTGTTATCTTTTTCGCTCACTTATGGGGAAACGAAAGACCGTCGCCTACAGTCGTCACGTGATACTCACAAGTTCCTCGAGTGGAAACAGAATCTCTAAATAATCTCAAATATATTATACTGTATATTCCTACTTTTTTTTTTATCTTCAATCGAGTTTTATTGAAATTTCATTATTTCGGAGGTCCTATGATTTTTCATTTTTCAAGAAGTTGTGAATAATTCCTGCAAGAAGTTTCTGAACTTTCGTGTATTTGCCTTTCGGCTTAATATGGAAGTTGCAATTTCTAAAACGAGAGAGCGGGAATCAATCGATCGGCCTTTAATGAAAAATCGATATATCACGTGATGGTTAAAAGATTATATATCGGTTTTTGATAAATCGAAGAATATTGCCGAACCCTATCTTGTTATTATGTGCTTCCTCACTTGCACTCTCGTGCTGCAAAAAACACATGTTTCGACTTTACTTGGAGATTTAAGAGGCAGTGATACACCGCCAGAAATTTCGTCGCCCAATGCTAAACGGCGTGTCTCTCTCGGTTATAGCTCTGTCTCTCTCGCACGATTTTTATTTTTATTCGTAAAAAAAACGGCTATATCGAAGCAGAAGCTTAGCCAAATTCTACGATACTCCCGCATATCGCCGCAGAACACGGACCCTATATCTGTCGTACTTATTCAGGAGAAAATAGCTTCCGAAATTTCTGCGGGGGGAGGGTGAGCTGATGTGTTACACTATTTTGACGTAATCTTTCGCTCTTTTACTACAGCTAATGGCGTTGTCTCTGTCGCACACATGACGGCTCAGTCAAGGGTGCCTCGATATTTCGAGTCGCATCGATTGACCGACACTCGATAGATCCCGGATTAATAATTAATGGCGTGGACAAAGGTTTTCGACGATGCCTCGGTCAAGCTTCGATATTATTATTATTATTATTATTTCAATTCTCAATTCAAGATATTCAAATAGCGATAAAAAAAAAAGTGACTAAAGTGTAAATGTGTACGATCTAACAACGCGATAATGTAATTTCGTCAATACTGCGCATTGGTGGCCGATTGATTTTCGCAGTAGGGGTACAGCTTAAAACTTGATTCTAATTATAAGGTCGAGACAATTGTGGTTACTTAAACTCTCTCCCAGCGCTAGTATCGCGGACCAATCCTATTGTTCGATGTAGCGTAAAAACTGTGCTACGCGATGTTTCTAAAAAAACCGGGAGATGAGATAGGACGTTTTCCGTTCAGGTTACGGGCTTATTTTTAGACCTCTGCTCGAGGCGTACGTGGCGAGGCATTTTTTTGTTCGCTCGACAAATTTTTTTTTTTTTTTTTTTTTTTTTTTTTTTTTTTTTTTTTTTTTAACGTACCTCAATGTAGACTCCAAGTCCCGGGGATTATTACGATTTGTGGGTTGTCGAGGTTCGGGGAACGGCCGGCGTCTGGTCTTTGGGTTACGTGATGGCAGAAACGACGCAAACGAAGTACTCGCTGCAATACGTGCAAACAGTCACGTATAATAATCTCTACTTGGCCCTTTTCCACGCTTGAAGCATAAGTTTTTCTTTTCAGCACTAAAGCAAACTAAGCGGGCCTAGCATCTAACTCGTCTATACTCCGGAACGATATAGGATATAAATGAGAGTATCGTAAGCGTCGCTTTTACAGTTTTATTTACAAACATCATCCCGCACAGACGGCATCGCTTTTTTTTTCTTCCGATTTAATTCCATTCAACGTTTAGTATAAGTGGATCAAAACTGCGATCTACGTGGAGCGAGGATAGGATAAACAGCTATAGTCTCTAGGAATAGACAATGTTTTTTTCTCACTCAATGAAACTTTTACGATTATTCATAATTGACAGTGACGGCCGAAATGAATGAAATAATCAGAGGCCGTACGCTCATTTTTCTATCTACTTGGGGAACGTTTCGCGCCAAAAGTTATGGGAAAAAAGAAGGAAACCTTTACACGCTGCCAAACGCTTCAACCTAAAATCTAAATACCCGCTCGTTTAACGCAATGAATTTTTGTCTCGGCTGATGCTATTTTAGTCTCGTTATACGATTGGTTCGATAATCGTAAATACGCCGGAAAAAACGCATCGTCAATTGTTCAACGATTAAACTATCTTTAATTCCTGGTGAAATCTAAGAAATTCGAGTTAATTCGAATCCCAAACGGAACTTGTATCTGTTTACGCAACAGCTTCTTCTTATCGCGCAATATTTGTTTTTTTTATCTTCATTCAACTTCACAAATTTCATAATGAAAGCTTTTTTCGGAATTTGTGATTACGATCGTATTTAGTAAATCGTCTAACGTTTAGCAAAACCCCTCGTATCGGCTATACGTATAAATTGTGCAAAAAATGTTTTGTAGCATTTTTAGTCGTTAGATAGGCCCTTCTTTTTCGAAAAGGCACATACATATATCTACATATCGTGTAATACGTATACAAGAGTATGTATATATTAAATATATATATAATTCGAAACGGCAAAAAGGAAATAAGAAGAATCAAAGAGCCAGTGCATTGATAATTACGATAATCGTTCTCTTTTTTCGAACGGTTATTTCCTAGATTCCAAAGGCTTCCACAGAGATACAGTACTCGGCGCAGAGTGCAAAATGAATGAACGATGGCACTGATGAAAATCCGAAAATAGATATACACAAATTTAAGGGAAGGTACCTTACCGGCGTTTTCGAAAATTATTATTATTATTATTATTATTTTTTTTTTGTGAACTTTGTAATTCAAAGGATATTGTGCGTAAAATCGATAAAATTGTTAAAGTAACGGAATACTTAAAGAGCCTTATTCTATTACATCATCTCGAATACGCGATTTGAATTTTTTTTCAATTACGCCGTTGCCTCGGTCTCAGAGTTATTCAGATTATCTCGAAGATGGCTGTGCCGACTGCAATGAAATTAAAGGATTTTAGCTAATTACGTTGGAAAAAAACTCGATAACAGAGAAAAAATTATACCATAAGTCCATAAAGTCACCGTCGATCAAATAACAACACCTCTTGTTTAGCAATAACAATTGCAATAATGTGAATGTATATATTTCCAACTAAAAAACCACAAATAAAATTGAACAAATAGTTTATAAGAAAAAGAATTCTAGAAGTGCATGCATGTATTTTTGCCGACTTATCAGGTACCTTCCCTTGAACACTCGTCCACCTATCAACGAGCCCTTCGACCGATGATCGTAGTATTGTCAGCAGTGACTGTGTCTTGAGATCATTGATTTGTATTATGTGCGACTATTTAGATTGATTTAAAAAAAAAATTATGTGGATTGAAAGTTCGGTGTCAATTTCAGTCGATGTTAGATTCGCATTACTGAAATTTGAATAGGGCTTCGCGTTACTTCCAAGACGTGTCCCGAAAATTTTTGTCCTTAAAATATGCAGAAGTCGAATATATTATAAATCAATGTTCGACCGATAATATTCGATATCACCTCCCCCAAGAAAAGAAGCGCTTAAAAGTGCTTAAAGTTGGTTTGTTCTCCGCGTGAACAGCAAAGCAATCGATTCTGTTGATATTTTTTTCAGACATTTTATCAGAATTTATTATTTCGTGTAAACGTTTATAATAATTATAATTTACAATTACGATGGTTGATGATAAATACAAATAGAACGTAATTCGGGACAGGGGCGAAGGTGGTAATAGGTTTCTTTCTTGCGTTTTCCTTTCGTTTCAGTTCTTCTTGGTTTGTTTTATGCTCTCATATGCATTTTTCGTTGAGAAAGTGGCATGTTGTGGTTTGTCTTTGACTCCTTTTTGTTGTTATTGTTGTTTCAATGATAAAGAGAGTTTTGTATCTTGTATGACACGTCGACTTGGGTAAAAAACGATGACGTGCGTTTTCTCGATGGATTTGCTGCTGTTTCGTCCCAACAACAATAATTAATCAATAAATCGATATCAATCGATAATTCGACATTAACCGATGAATCGATATTTATCGATTCAACAATTAATCGATAAAGCTCTCGACGCGGGTCGTCGTTTTTTTTTTCATGTAGTTACCGTATGTCGGAGGAAATAACGATGCAACCGCGTTTCTGACAGACGTTGAAACGTAAAACATTTGAATATAAAGGAAGAACGTTTACATGTAGTTATGCAATGCAATTACTTTTTTCACGTCTGGTGCACGAGATGGGGCAAGTATAGAGAGAGATAGAGAGAGAGAGAATGAGAGGGGAAGAAGCAGAAAAATTACGTAACCCCATAGAGAAAGAGAGAGAGAGCGCGCAATACCGATTCGAGGCTCTTGAGCGCATTTATAATGTACACAGAGTCTCCCCCGTCGTTTAAAAGGAAGATCGATGGGATAAAGATCGCCGTTCTTCTTTTGTATTCTTTTTTTTTCTATAATTCTCAAGAAGATCGCAATTGTATGATCTCACGACGAACTTAAACGCGCAGAAAGCTCAGAAGCTCGTCTCCTCCACGTGTTTCACAAGTTGGCTTCTTTTATTTTTCGTTTATTATTTTGTTTCATCACCGGTTAATCTTCGTGTATGTGTTGTTTGCGACAGACACCGATACACATTGAAAAATATCAACACGACAGCGAAACGTTTATCCAAACGTATAATATCAATTGTTTAACCTGTGATACTTTGTTTCCGTAATATACACATAAATGCATGAGAGAAAGTGCGCTTGGTATTTTTTTTTTTTTTTTTTTTTTTTTTTCGTTTATGTTGACCCACGCGTTACTTCTTTTCTCTCATTTCTTTCATCTTAATACATACAATGTGGTAGATGTACCGGTGAAAACAGTTACGATAAGTGTTAGCCTTTTTTTCTTTTTTTTCTTCATTCCTTTTTCTCTCAAAGTCGCTGATTAAGACTCAAGTGTTCGTTCTAGAATCTTTCGCGTGTGCATTTAGATCGTTAATTACACAAGAATGTAACGTTATTATTCCATGTAGTAACTAGACTTGTCGACGAGGGGTCTCCGGCGATATTTGGGGGAATCCCGAGGAATCAAGTATGCTCCTTCCGCCCTCTTCAGAGTTGCCAACCTCCATTACTTTTGGCAATAAAAATTTATGATATGACTTCTATACTTATTATTTTGTAACAATTACTTGCAGTGGTTATAAAATAATATTACAATTTATTAATAGCAACGTCAATCAATTTTCATCAAATTCCAAGAGAAATTGTTCATAAAAAATGTGTTCCATATCATGTTTAAATTATGAATATTTGGTCACCAATTTTTTCAACAACATTTCTGATAAATTCGACAACGTATTTTTGCTAGCCATTGAAAATATTGGACATTGTTTTATAAAAAGTGAAGAGAATTGTTGCAAAATCGAAGTCAATAATTTGATAAATTTTTACTAAATGAAAAAATTGAGGATTGCAACTGTGACCCTCTCACGCAGTGTCTCAACCAGCGCTCATGTTAATTCCTTTCACCGTGCGATCTTGAGACGAGAAAAGCGTTATTTTTCGCGTTCAAGAATCAAACTTGATACTTAAAAGCGAACACATTTCGCGTCTGGCGTCGATAACGCAAAACGAAAGAATTACGGGCCTAGATGACATTGGATATAATCGATTTTTTTTTGTGCCTCGAACAACAAGTCGACGTGTGGTCCTACGATTGAGTTTCTTTTTTGGTGGTAAAACGAAAGTAAAACTTGAGAAACGCCTAACAAAAATATACACATACAATTTGCATCTTCTTCGTCCGTTCTCACATCATCCTGAACAGTAACACGAATTACTATGTTATTGGTAAATATCTCCGGCATAAATATTATCGTGTATACTATATAATGAGAGGGGAAGTTGAGAAGAGGTTTATTCTTTTGTTTTATTGGAAAAGGGAAGGTAGGAAGGTTCGTGGTTTCGGTCGCGAGGGTTGGCAAAGGGATGACGACGCTGGTTTTCTCGTAACATCGGTAATATCAATATACGTAGCATAGTTTCTGCCTTTTTTCCCTCTACGATTTCCTTGCTTTCAGCTTTTTATTTAATCTTCCACTCCTTATTCAATGTCTCTCCATCGAAAGCACTGTCAAGAAATGTTTGGAAAATTATTATACATTTATCGTAAGTTTCAATGCAAAAACCGGTTATATTAAATTCAAGATACATCTATATAGTAATATTACAGTTTATATTAAACATGATTCTTAAAAGGTGTTTAATATAGTTAATTTTACATCATATTTATGTATTACATTTATAATAACGATTTATGCACAAAAACCTGCGATAAAAGTATATTATTTTGGATAATTTAAACAGTGAAGAAAAACGCGCGGGCGCCATCCGTTTCTGTGTCTTTCTCTCTTAAGCCTCTCTCATGCTGGCACAAACATTCCACGGACGGCGAAATTTCATTCTCCTATGTTACCTCGGTTCTTATCAATTTTTCCTGTTCGTCTCTCGCTACAAATCGATATTTATGATTATTTGAATAACAAAAAAAAAACGCGCGACTCCGAAATAATTTTTCGCGAGTTCGCCGCTCAAATTTCTTTTTTATTTTGACAAAGTGATTACGAATATTAATAAGTAATGATGATAATTGCAACGATCGCTACGATTAATTGGATCTTTCGAATTCTTCTTATCTTTTTTCGCCTTTATTTTTGTTTTAATCCTTCGAATCGCGTGGCGAAGGTCAAAGCGTTAATAATGATGGGATTTTATGCATACGGACGAGCCGTGCAAATGAAGAAAAACAAAACGGAAAAGGTTGAAAGAAAAAGAAAAAAGGACAAAGAACCGCAAATGCGAGAGAAAAAGGCGTGCGCGTGTACGAGATATATTAACGCGAGCTTCTTTCCATTGCTGTGTGTTAGCACATATTAATTATTACGTGTTTCAAAGTCAAATGCGAAAAATCAAGTGACCGCCGATGATAGTTTTGAACTTAATAACTTAATGTATTTTTCATTACTCTCCTTTTCTCCTCATGCGCTCTTTCCTTTGTATAATAATATTGTACTCGCTAGACAATGTGAAATTTAATTTAATGACAACTGGGATATAATGTAAGTAGGTTTTGATGCGTGGTTTTTTTTTCATTATTTCTGTTGTTTTTTTTTTTCAGCATTCTTTACTCTTAATCTTCCTCTTCGTCGTCTTCCTTTCGACTTCTTTATTCTCCGCCATTAATCGTTAATAGGCTTACACTATCTGACAAGGTGGGTTTGGTCAAATATTATCAGGCGTAACGACGACAAAAGTCTGACCTGCTATCCAATTTTACTCTCATTTTCGCAAGTTGCATCTCTCTTCAAGTTCAAGTTCTTGTTCTCTAACTTTTCTCTCTTTCTCGCTGCTTATACCTCGTCCTCCCAGTCGCACTAAAGCCGCACTGAAAACTGCTCTTTTCATTCTCATTCTCTTCTTTCTCTTTATTTCCACTCAGGAGCTTATAACCGTGCTGCATCTTTGAGCGTCGTTAGACAGCGCTTGGGATAAGCCTACAGCAGGCAAAATGATCGATTCCGAAAGATATTTAAGTCTTAAGCACCGATACAGTTGATGTACTCGAAATTACGAAAAACACTTGTCGTAAAAAAAAACCCTTGAGAATTCATCCGGGTGGTGGTTCGATTGTTTCTGATGTCTGGATCAACATTCGATATTTTTATCGATTTTAAGAAGACCTCGGGGCATAAATAAAGCTTTGATCGATCAATTAATGCGACAGGAGGGGGGCGTTGGTAAAGAGCGAGAAAGAGACAGAGAGATTGTTTTATGGTCGTCTGGCGAGTAGAGATCGATGATATAAAGTCGGAGGTCGGACCGGAAGGAATGACGTGAGGAGGTGGAGATCGGTACACGGAAAGAGTTTTTAATACGCGAGGGCTCGCCGCAAACACTTGGGCGTTGTTGTGTGTGAATGGATCGATGGATGGATGTCAAGGGTCGATGGGTGTGAGCACTTTTGAAAGGACGGAGGGGAACAGGGGCGAGGGGTGGAGGGGAACGATAGAGAATAGGATGTTCTTATTAGGTTAGAAAGGGTAGGACTTAATCTTAGGAGGGTTAGTTGTCGCCGCCCTCCTGAGGTTCGTCCCCATCGCCCTGCGTGTCGCTGGTCCAGAGAGTGAGGTTGTCGCGCAACAGCTGCATTATTAGCGTGGAATCTTTGTAGCTGTCCTCGTTCAGTGTGTCCAATTCCGCGATCGCGTCGTCGAACGCCTGAAAATTACAATTATGTTTATAAACGATTTTTTCTTCTTCAATGATCTCACGATCGAAATAAGTTAGCTCTCTTTTTTGTTTTTGTTTAATTGCAATAAAGTAAGGGTTGTCAAAATGTTTTTACCAATTTCTTTAAGAATGCAGCGAAGGCTCCATTCAAGGATAATGGGCATTTATTCACTCATAATAGGCTTTAAAAACTTTGATGATTCAACGATTGTGGATTACCACGCTTATCAAATATTGGAATTAACTTGAAAACAATAATTTAATACAATTATTCCGGAATATTGTTTTTTTAAACGATATATATTAAATCATTTTTTATGAGCAGTTTACTATTACAAAATTATATTCATATTTCAAACTCTGCTCTGTCGCGATGTCAGTCGACCTTAAAATAAAGAGAGATGCTATATTTCGGTCGCAAAAAGTGTCAAAAAATAGCCATGAACACAGCGAACAAAATATATTATTAGAATCGATCTCAGATGTTTTTTTTTGTGTTATTTTGTCATAGTCATAACGTGACAGAGGATGGTTAGTGGCACAGTGGAGACATCGCATCGAGCACAGGGTAATTTCATTACCTATGCGCGTGTTTGTGTTAAACGTCGAATTGTTAATCGGTTGCACTTCATTAATACATGCGACAATACTCGGGGCACTATATTGGATTAGACTATTAACAGCAAATATCAATTATGGTTTTCCCGATCAACAATTCATATTTCTAAGGGATCCGCTAAACGGAATGGTAGATTGTGCAAAAAAAAAAATAAAAATAAACTGAAATTGAAAAAACCCGGTTTTTGAACAAATATAAAATTACTCAAATCAATTAGACATTTTCTCAAATCATTTTATCTGTCAACAACATATTTCTGTAGGATACAATGTATACCGACAAAAAATATGTTATTAAAGGTATTGAATGAGATATTATATTATTTTATGTTGATGTCGAACATCAATATTTCCATCTAAAAATATAAATGATACAATTGTTTGATTCCGTAGAGATAATAAGTAAATGTGTTACTAGATTCAGTAATTTAAAAAAAAAATTTGCAAATGTAAGAATTCAAAATCAATGAATAAAATTGCCTATTAAACAGAAAACAAACTCAAGCACAAACGTTAACTACGGATCCGGCGCCTAACCTGCTTAGCCAAGTGGCAAGCCCTTGCGGGGGAATTTATAATTTCGTAATAAAAAACGGAGAAGTTGAGTGCTAGGCCGAGCCTGATGGGGTGAGTAGGCTGCATTTTCGCCTTCGCTATGTCAAACGCCTCCTGGTATGCCTTCTGTGAGTCCTCGACCACCGCTGTAACGCAAATAATCGACAAACAAACAATAATTTAGTCTGTTTCGCAACTTCTTTTTTCTTCCCTTTCATTCCGTCTTTTCGTTAAAGAAAAAGCCAATTTCACACAAATCTCAGACGGGGTGAATGATAAATAATTAAAAATAAAACGTGGTTACTGCCTGCGACTTCAGTCAACAGGACAAGTGATCATTTGTGTTATAAAGATGTCTCCGATATAATGTCTAGCCACTGTTGTGAAAATCCTGAGGGAATCCACCACCAACACAATCCTCTGTCTCGCGTGCTGATGATCTGTGAAAGTCTGATACAATGTTGTCTCCTTTAGACCAGGATCATTGGTGTGTACCTGTTTGGCCAGTTGACACGCCTTGTCTGGCGAATTCAGGATCTCGTAATAGAAGACCGAGAAGTTGAGTGCTAGACCTAGCCTGATAGGGTGGGTAGGCTGCATCTTCTCCTTGCTGATCTCGAATGCGTCCTGGTATGCCTTCTGGCTGTCGTTTACCACGGCTGGATATTCGCAGGTTGACGAAAGAATAGACACATCGTGTTGATTAAAGTTACGTTAGAAATCAAACGGCATGCACGACTCAGAAAACGAAGACGTAATTGAGATTGATTGCTACACATTTTTTAGCAAATTCTCTGTTAATACCAAGTTTTCCAAGTGGATATTTAAAATGTTGGTTTTTAAAGGTTTCTTATATTTCTGGGAAAAAGAAAAAAAAAAAAAAAAAAAAACATAAATGACTGGGAAATTTACGAAATTCTCCGACAACGCCCGAACAGCTCGGACTTTAAAAACACTGACGTTTTTCTTTTTTCATATGCGTAGCAACCAAATGTATGTTACATCAATAATTCATATTCTACATTTGCACATCTCACGTACAATCCAGCATAGTAATAAATTTCCGCGACTCGTTTTTAGCATTAAAAATGTGGAATCATACTCAATAAAATTGACCCACTTCTACCCCCAGCAAAAATCGATCACACGAATCACCTTCTCGATTTCCACTCGCTAGTTTATGCTCTAGAAAAGTGGGTCAACTTTAACTAGAAAAAAGGAAGCGTCATTTCAAAAGTGATTCGACGGATCATCGTGACCCTTTCTTTAGGCCAACAAAAAAGGTTTCTTAGTAATTTAGTGGATAGTAGGAAGGGCACGAAGAGATGCCTAAAATCAAACATCTGCCGGAACAGCTGCTCTTCCCCAGCTTGTTAATGCCCTGAGGGCGGTAGGCGCGCTGTTGCCGAAGAGCAACATACATTTTTTGCGTCTCAAAGGCATTGGGGCACTTATTCTAGTCCATGCTAGTCGAAACTTGTGATACATTTTTCATTGCGTTTTTACACAGTTCAAGAATTCTGTCTACTATTCTGAAGAATGCACGTCAGCATGTGTCGTGATATACAAATACATCCACAGTTATTTTTTGAAAAGTAAATGCACTGATACATACAAGTATCCGATGAGATTTGTTTGTATCCAACTTTATATTATAAAAAGCGATAATGTTGTTTTAAGTATGACTAGCAATAGCTCATTTCGTTTATTAAAAGATGCTTGACAGATTTACTTGACAGTTTCGTTATTCCTATTAGTTGTCCAAAAACTCCAACCATTCTCTGTCCAACGTTAGGTCAGGTTCAATAAACCTAGCATTGAAATAAAAATATTTACTCGATGAATAGCGTATCTTATTTGTCTCAATATTATGGTTGATTGTAATATAAAGCAGGATGACAAAAATCTCATATTAGACATATGTAAATAGCAGTGCATTCAATTTTATAATCCACGTATGTGGATGGGTTTATAAGCATGTGTTCAAGCATACTGATAAATCCGCATTATCAGCATGCTGCTGTGGATGCCACTCTTCAGGACAGTCAACGGAATAATCATAATATGTGGAAACGTTTTTGAAAAATGCTCATTAGTTTCAACAGAACGTAGCAGAGCACCTAACTTATGAGCCACTCGTTTTTGCTTCTTCTTTCAGTCCCTCAAAAAAAAAAAAAAAGAAAAAAAAAAAAGATAGAAACTTGGGTGAAGTTTCTTATCTTAACGTACCATTTCTGGTGTCGCCGGTTGCCACCTCCGCAAGATACCTGTAGTAGTCACCCTTCATCTTAAGGTAGAATACTTTGCTCTCGGCGTTGCTTGCCTTGGGGATCAGGTACTTGTCGAGAAGACTCTGCAAAAAAAAAAGTAAAACAAAAATTAACAAAGCCATTCGTTTAAACGAAATATTACTATGGTTATTATTATAGATATTGTTATTATTAAGAGCGTGAAGTATCTAGAAATATATTTTCGTTTCTCAGTATTTGCGTAGTAGTCTCTAGCGGCGACGCTCTGACGCTTTTTCTCGCTGTTTGCTTACGGATCCAGACACGTCAAACACGCGTACAAATAGTGCGGGATATTTACGAGACCGCAACGAGATATCGAGCGTGGGCGATATCCCCGGAAATTAACAAAGTTGCGGCTGAAATAAACTAATCTTGTTCTTCTTTTCCCGAACCGGATGTTTTTTACTGGTGGCAGAAGGAAGTGAAATTTCTAGTCACACACGATTTTTTTCATGATTTAAAATTTTGTTGGAAAAAAAAGTGCACGTTAAGATGGATCAGGATTGAACCATTTTTAGGTTATCTCAGTGTACAATGAGTTTGTGTAAATTGAATCGTTCATCTTGACGCGTGATAGCTCATTCAGTTTATTAACACATATTTCTAGAGATTCAGAGAATAATTTGCTTCGTTTACATTTTTTAATTTAAAAAAAAAATTGTATTAATTTTGTCTTTTTTCATAATGAACTTACAGAGCTTCAACTTGTAAACCCTAAATATGATCACGAATGTTTGCCGGTGAATTCTTAGAGTAATTGCCACAATCAAACATAGATAAGAAAGTAAAAATAAAAAGAAAGACCGCGTAAGAAATGTCCGTGAATTTCTGTTGTATATCGATTCAGTATCTCATATACCGGGTATTTTTGAAATCCGCAATTTAAAAAAATTCTAATACTATATTGACTTGGCTGCGATAACTAACCACTAATTGACGTTGACTGTAGCTTTTGAGAGTATGAAATACGATTCTAAAAGAGAAGCATGATTTATCTGATAAATGCGCAGAGTAAGCTAATTTTCGACAAATCGTTATTAACTGAAACGGGTAAACCATTCCCTCTGGAACCTCGTCCCAGTTTCAGGTCGATTGTTAGACACTCTCGAAGCGTAGTTCTAATCTGACCTACATTAAATGTGTGTTCCAATTAGCAACTGATTTACGTTGGGGGTTTTGTGTTCTCTGCTAGAGTCTATGGATAGGTAAACCGCACGATAACAATGTACGTTAACTCGTTTGCAATCAGGCGGCCCATCGTTAAATTGAAAAGAAAAAAAACCTATTTTCGAGAAATGTTACAGAATGATGCAATCGCTCATTCTACCGTAACTGTCGTAACTTTGGGTGGAGAGAAAAAGAGTGAGCGAGAAAGTGAGAAACACCTTCACATGGGCTGGTCACATCCGCATCCGTATCCGCTTACCACTCGATTTCCGGATTCCTGATGGATAACCCACACATTCCGTCGACTAAGCGCCACATCGATCGCTCCCGTCTTGCGTTCCACGTCATTAACCTTTTGTTATATTCATGCATGCGTCAGAATTCGAGGGTGAATTAATCTACAAAGCTGTCTACGGCTTCTCCTAGCCAATTCCCTTTCTATTTCCTTAATATCTGCGAGTATTTGTCATATTATTGTAAAATATCTCTTACGATTACTGATAGAACCATATAAAAACTTAATAGACAAAAAGTATATGCCGTTTTCTCGTTCTAGTTATTTCTCTAATGAAAAGACGAACTAATGGATGTATAAATTTATAGAAACTGTATGGAGGCAGATATTTAACGGTGAATGCAAAAATGCAGACCATTTTGGTCTAACTGTAATTAAAATGATCTTTTCAGTCAGATATGAAAAGCTTTGAAGACAACGATACGATTGTGTGAAACAACATCGTGGGTGCCTGGTAATTGACCCAAGCGCGAAATTCTACACCCCCTGGATCTTTTTCACGTGTATCTTTGAGAGGGCGCTAGCCTTTATGGAACCATCCGGTTAACACGAAGGTACAGCTCAAGAGAAAGATCCCTGGGTTTCGCTTCGTACACTTGTAAGACGATCCTCTTATTGCCCTTTCGGATGTAGACACGAGAGCAGAGAGAAGGCAAAACTCTGGTGTTGCTTGCAAAACGAGTTTTGGAAAGCTCGTCTTCAAAGAGAATCCGACTAGGGAATCTCTCGCTCGATTTCAACACCCATTTTTTCGCTTCGGTCCGCCCACAAAAAATTACGAGTTTCCTACATTAATCCTTCAGGAGCATCTCTCAATTTACATGCGATTCCATTCCGAGGTAAAATTGGCTCAGTAAGGCGGATAGCAATCCCCCGTCTCTCAACACCATGGTGGCTTCCAGCGTGATTCTTTGCTGAGCTCAATACAGAGCTCTGTACACCACGATATCTTATATAAAATTAAGAGCAAAATCATAGGGCCCACAAAAATGGAAGAAAAAATTCAAAACGAGCGACCGCGATTAAGTTCAGATATTATTATAACTTTTGAATATTTGTCATGTCCCTAATTATTTTTTGCCAACTCTGTAAATTTTTCGAATATATTCTATACATGCACTAAAAGTTATATAAAATTAAAAGCAATCTTTGACTACATGTTTCTGTAAAATATACTAAAATGATTCTTTACTACGTCCAATAAGTTTTTTCATCATCTCGTAACAGGAATGTCAGGTGAGTCTTATCTAATGGACGAGAGTGCAACGCCAAGTGTACAATCGAAAGCGACTCGAGACTTATACGGCAAGAGGCACCAAGTCGTGCATTTTGTCGCCTCGGACCAATTCTGTAGGCACGAGAATGATAGAACGAAGGAAAAAAATAGTGTGGATATCTTTAAGGGAAGCGACGTCAACGATCGAAGCATCTTCTAACACCGTTGGGGAATCAGTGGCAGTAGATTTTTTTCTTTGAGGTTCTCCAGTTACGTATCGAATTTATACCGCACGCATGATGCTCGTTCGTAGAGCATTACTGCGTCTCTTTTTTTCATTCTTCTTCTCTCCTCTCTTTTGCGTGTGGTTAACGTTTTGATTTTTTTCCTTTCTGCTTTTGTTTTCCCCAGCCGGCGACGACGGGCTTTCTCGACGATAGTAACTAGACAGGAATAAACTGCGATCGCGCTCAAGCTGTGATAGCTTTGACTCTCGGTACACTGCCAAATATTTCGCGATGTTGGATGAACATCAATTTCTTTGATACTTTTTTTGTTTTTCGTGTTTTTTGTGTGTTTTTTTTTTCGAAAACTGAATACAAATGAATACTGATGAATGCCAGCAAAATATTTTGTTGCATTGATGCATCGAGCCAACGCCCCCACCAACCAAACCATCCAACCCAAGTAATTGTTTAAGTTAGACTGTGAATTTTCAAAAAATTATGGTCCTACTGACTTGAGGGCGTCCCACATCTAAAAAAATCAATTGTTTACTCAATTAAAAAATTTTTTTTGGAAATTTCCCACTGATTGCAAGTAAAAATCAGAACAACAACAAAAAAACCGTTTACTTCAGATTTTTCACATTGTACCATCACTTATTTGTCAACCAATCACAATACGAATAGAACGCGGATAACCAATCGCATTGATATCGATATTAACGAAATCTCGATCACCCAACTTTTAATGATTAACTAATGATTTTTTTACAACTCTGATTCAAAACAAAGCTATTTCATTCCTTGCAAAGCAATCATACGTTTTACGTGCAGCGTTAATCGCCGCACTCTTCGGAAGTCAACAATTTTTCTTTGCAATGAAAAGTCGCGAGAGTAAAAAGGAATTGTGAAGATTTTCATTAACCTTGTTGGGATTTAATCGCGGCGTTTATCGAGTGACGACCGAGTCGATATTCGATTAGCGAGGGTCGTACAATCGAACGTCTCGCTCTCTCGCTTTCTTCCTGTCCCGTTTGTTTGATATGTTGCCTCGATAGATCGCTCGGCGATAGAGTGGTACACACTGTTGTCGCACGAAATGAGGCAATACCAGCGGCGAGCTTTTCAACGTTTAAACTGTAGTGTCGTGGGTATATACAAAAGGAAGCTTTGCGAACAGTTATTGCACGTGTAAATGCGTATATATGCGATGAAAAGCCTGAAGGTTGTTTCGTTTACGTTTGTGTCAATGTAAAAGACCTTTCTGATGCAGCAGCAAGACTAAGGAACCACACCTGACCTCACACGCAAAGTTGGATCGCCTCATTGTTGCCTCATCTGACAAGAGGAGGTCGGTTCTCGGAAACCTTTCTACCCTCCAGCTCCTCTGGTTGTCGTCTTCTTCTTCGTTCTCTACAATCTACTAGAGCTATTGTCATCAAACAACTGAGTAAAGCTTCACCGTGGACTTTGACGAACAACAATTGTGCAAACAGCTTCAGAGGTGAACGTCTGTGAATTTGTGTGTTGTGTGTGTTTTATAGTCTTCTCGGTTTTCCTTCACAGGATGCATCACGTTATCCAAGTGCGTTTTGCTGCTGTAAGCACTGGAAGACGGTCTTTTATAATAACCACGCTCGATGAGCAATACGCCAACAAACTGTCGTAGGTTATCTTGTTTTTCTACATTCACGGGTGATCTATGCATCGTTAATCTTTCATAGCTGGACGAGTGTAAATGCGAAAAACATGGGATTGTATATGACGCCGCGATCGATACATTTTTCTACAGTCGACATAGTATTGAGAACTTTCATTATTGTCAGAATCCGTACATTTTTTTTTAACTTTTTGTAATTTCAACATTTATAAACCATTGCTATAATCGCTATTTTTATTTGTGAAAACAAAGTGCATTTCTATGTATGAGAAGTTCTTTATCGGCTCTGACATTGTAGATTTTTCACTACTTCAGATATGTTTTCATCACTTTGTTAACTTTTCTATAACTTTTGTACATGTGACTATCGAATTAGGGACTAAATACAAACTCTTCGAATGCGTGACATACATGATTTGAACAAAAGTAGATGAGTGGTCAAGTGTTTGTTTTTAACTGATCTTACAGCTTCTGATAAAAATTATTTGAGCGGCGGACTAAACCGATAACGATAACCAAATGGATATTAGAAATACTGTTGTAAGACTCGATCGTTAATTAATAATAAACTCGATCATATTCGTAATCTCAAGCGATAACATTTACGAGCAATAACATGACTGTAATCAATATGTTCCGATTGCGGAAGAGTTAAATGCTTGTAAAAAAAAAATACATGCAATTAAGTTAGGCGCAAGAGAAAAATAATGAAATTACCAGCACGTCGTAGCAGATTTCACGAAGCTCCTTCTCGACCTTTTCCCGATATTCCTTTGCCATCTGCTGTTTACGCTCGGAGCCCTCGGTTTTCTGCTCGATCGAGGATATCACCCGCCACGAGCTGCGTCTCGCGCCCACCACATTCTTGTATGCGACCGATAGCAGGTTCCTCTCCTCGTTCGAAAGCTCAACCCCCGTTTCAGTTACCGCCTTCATCGCGGCTGCCATGTCATCGTACCTCTCCGCTTGCTCTGCAAGCTTCGCGCGCTGCACCAATTCCTCCTTGTCCACAGACATTGTGTCAGCTGTAAAAAGAACAAAAAAGTGGATCGTTAATAAAACAACGTACAGGCATGAAAAAAAAAAAACAAATGTTGACAGCGAAAACCAAATGACAAATTTTCAACTCTCTAGACAAACTTTTAATCCACAAATTGTGACGGAACATTTTCCTTTATTTTACAGACATTTTTCTCTATGGTACAGAATAAAGTCATATCCAGTTCGTTAAAAAAATACGAAAAATGATCTGTTAAACTAGAGAATGGCGTAATGTTGTAAAATGACCAAGAAATTTTTGTAAATGTTCACAAAACTAGATAGAAACTTAGATATCTTGTATATTTTCATAGAGATATCTTCTTGTTGCCGGTACAAAAAATTTCATTTTCAGTGCATACAGCACAGAAAAGATCCTGTCTTCCTACTGAAAAAGGCAGTTCTAAATTAATGCACCTTTGCATTTGGAGCTTTCCCGATTTACTTTGTCACTAGCCGTGAAAAAGTTTTTCCATTCAGTCTTCTAAGGGCAAAACCTTTCCAATAGGATGAAAGAAACCGGAGAGCGGAAATAAAAGAAGAAGGTTCAGGTCGCCTGGTGGACCTGAGGATCAAGCCTGCATCGACAGCATTTGTATAGCGCATGGCCGATTCACTATACGGATAGTGAAAAACGGCTAAGAAGACGAGACAGTACAACGCGAACAACGCATTTCGTACCTGGGCAGCTGCCAGTGTCTTTTAACATGCCAGTGGGTAGTCCTCCTACTACTCAACCACGCTTTTCACTGTACTTCGCGGACTATCTTTCTCTGCAGTCACGAGCTCTCGTTTTACTCTCAACTCAACCAACACTCAGAGGCACACGTGACAAAAGTCGCACTACTCGAACAAGCAACGAGAGAAGCCCTCGAGGCTAACTTGTAAACTCTACGAGTGTCGAAACAAATGCAGAAACACGAGAGAAAGCAATAAAATAGTCTGGCACCTCAGGATTTATAGTCTCTCAAATTTTATTGGCGCAACTTTTGTAATGTTGTTTTCGTTCAACTTCTGAACAGTTCATAACTCGAACGTTTTACAGGCTCCGGAAATCCAGAAAAATATGTTTGACATAATTCTGTGGTAATTTTGCGTATCACGTCGTAACTAAATGAAGTTAAAAAGTAATTTGTTACAAAGAAAAGAAAAAAAAGACTTCATCCGGTTATAAAAATGTGAAGTGGAGAAGAAAAAGGGCGAGACAATCGCATTTTGAAGATTACCAGAATCCAACGAATGGTGAATGAAGGGAAAAAGAAAGAGGAAACCTCAAAAATGCTAGTCTTACGGGAAACCCAGTGGGTATCACCGCCAGACAATCTGCCACAAAACGATCGATTTTGTCTGCTTTTGTTAGGGTTGTTTGAAAAAGGGTGTTCGTCCTCTACTCGTTCCCTCAGGTTATATCGTATCTGCGAAAATCTGAGGCAAATGGTCCCCGCGGATATAGTATTATCCCCACGACTTTCTTTAAAGTTTTATGAGCCTATCAGCGGCGTTGAAAACATCTTAGTAGGTCAAACTCGTGTTTTTCATCGAGAATCCCGCTGACAGGCACGGTTATTGGATTTTTCATCGGGTATCAATTTAAAAGTACTGATATAAACTCGGCACACCGTTGTTTCCACGTAAATAACAATTGGCGTTATTCTCACCGAGAAACCGGCCTAATAAGTGAAGGGATCCCCTGTAGAATTTCAATAAAACGAGTTCTCTTGAGAAATTGAATTTCTTTTCTCGAGTAAATCTTCGCCGAACGGTAATAATGCTTTTTCTTTCTCTTTTACCTGATTTATTTTCTACTGTTAAGCAATTTAGACAGCGGAGAGTCGAGAACAATCTTACCAGATGCTGCCACGAAGAGAGCTTTGTAAACAAGCAGCAGGAGAATGAAAGCAGAGTTGTAACGACCTACTTTAAAACTTACAAAGTATGTGTGTATATATATATATATAAATATTTGTAAGTCGCTCTTCATATTTTTTTAAGCTCATAATATCCTACTTCCTATAAGAAAGTGTATACATTTTATTTTGTCTTTAATGAAGAAAAGGTTTTCCTGTAAAATTTCATTACACAGCATCAACTTCTTCCATTACTTTCAAACTCCCTGTATACTTATTCTGAGAATCGATATAAATAATTTTCATTCGACTTTCTGAAAACTCAAACTAATTGGAGGAATTTATAGGTCATTCTTTTCACTTTGTCTTTTTTTCTGTTTACGTGGAAACATTATATTTCCTATGTCGTTTTGTACATTCTGTGCAATATGATAGAATATTCTTTAAAAAATAACACATGTTCCATTATTAATGGAATAAAGAAAGACTCAGCAACTTTCCGAGTATTTGCTGATTATTCATGATTGAGTGCTGAAAGCTATTAGGTTCTTCAAGTTGTAATTAAAATGTTTGTGCGTAGTAGATTCGGCTTCAAGCTAAAAATTCTTCTGATTTTTACTCGATACGAAACAAATGGGCGTTCTTCATGGTCAGTCCGCAGTTATCAATGTTCATTTAATTCCAGTATTTTTCAAAGTTATGTTCGAATAAACGAGCTTCGAGGTAGCACGATCATAGGGAAGATAGGGGTATGCGAGATGTGAAAGGATGAGGAGAGAAGCAAAGCTAGAGTTTCTATTCTCTTACGCCAGGTGGACTCTCTCTATCTCTCATTAAAAAAACTTGGGCAGTCGCTGAGGAAACCATCTCATGACAGCAAAGCCAATGATTGGAGGTGAAGGAATGGGCGGAGGGGTCGCGGCAAGAGCGGCAGGAGTGCGTGCGTGGGCGAGCCAGTCACGAGAACGATTCACCGAGAGACTTGCGCACACGGCGTACCCATCGGGCTTTGTCAATGAAGCTAGTCATTACTACCACACATAACCGAAGAGTGTTGTAGGCTGAGGAACAATGATTAACCAATGATCCTTCTCTTTTTCTTCTCTTTTTCTCTCTACACGACATTGCACGCGAATGCCACAAGGGCAATTGTCAAGGAAAAATATCGCGCAATAAAATTCTGTTCACGTCTCGGCAGTATTTGTTAGCATAAGATATGACAATATTTTATTACTATTTAAATAGATTGATGAACATTTTATTCGCTGTATATACTTCGAGCTCATGACGGATTGCATTTTTGAAAATACCGCAATCTATAGCATCATTTTTTCTTGAATATTTAACATTTCTTTGGTGCGAAGACTTGATTTGTTAAAATTTAATTACATTTAATTGATTTTAGACATTAGGAATGGTGAATACTTGAAACTAACCGTCGATCTTTTTTTTTTTAATAAGTTGTGCCAAATAAAAAAGAAAAACAAAAACGGTTGAACCGGATATTTTCAGGGGTGGAATGTACAACTTGAAAGCGAGAATTAAAACTAAAATTTGACGTCTTGAAAAAGAAAAAATTCGGGGTGTATATCTCAACCGGATGTCGGGTTGTGAATTCTGGAATGAGAAACAACCAGAAGTGACCTATCCAAAATCCTAGTAAGAAGGATTAATTAAAACGGGTCTTTTTAGTCGTGGAATATACGACTTGAGAACGATAGTGAATATCAAAGTTTGATATCTCGCTTCCACTATGATCAAGTGAAATAAATTGAAAAAAAGTATTTCTTTCTCAATTTCCCTACTTTCATCACTCTAACAATGTGTAAAGTATGCGCAAATGTTGAATGAAAATGATCCTGCAATTAAAGTTTCCTAGCATTTCAGCGGTAATCGATGCTTATCACACACGTGATTTCGTAAACGCATGACGAGCTCTTTATCAATTAAGATCACGGTAGATGTCTATATCATGACGATCTTTGAATAGACGTGATAGGAATGAAGTAATTGACAATGTATATTATTCTTCCGTGTCACTGAAATTCAAGTTCGTTCTCGTCAATCAAGGCAATGCAGTTTTTTTTTCCTTCAGCGACTATTGGCAACAATATTGGCTTTGAGAAAATAGCGACGTTAATACGCAGAGAACAGGATGTCTTGGTCGATCTGCACGCGGTTTGAGTGCGGAATTCGAAGCGACGTCGGAGGGAGAGAATCGACCTCTAGTTGCGTCTCGCTCTCTCGTTTCCGGCTTCATTCATGCGCTTCCGGTTGTCCGCTTGGTGCATTCAACGTTTCCCAGATGCGCTACGTCGTTCTCTTGAACCAAGCCCAACACCTTTTTCTTCTTGGCTCCGCTGTAGGCACCCACACGCACGCACGTATATATATATATACACACAGACAAGACGACTATACTTGATAATCCATTCTTACAACTGCTCCATATCGATACATGACTCATCAAACACCGAGCTCTTATCACGGTGAATAAACCACTCCATCAGATTCGTGAATCGATATCACTGTACTGTCGACCGTATGCTGTATAACCGCTGACGTAACTATTGTACTTTATACGTATTTGTTTTGTAAAGTTCATCATATTTCGTTTTTTTACTGTATTGTTTTTTTTTTATATATCCCTATGTTTATTTGTTTTTCTTTCACCTTTTTTTAAATTTTGTTATTTCTTATTTTCGAGCTGGTGAAGAAAATTGTTGCCTGTTGAATACCTGTTGAAAGAGCTTTTTTTTTTTTTTTTAAGTTATCTGCAATCTCAATCGATCTCACGGTGGTATATGTTAGGAAAAAGTTTTACCGTATTTTTATCGCAAGATCCTATTACGGTATTTCATAATATATACACATGAACATGGCAACACCGTTACCAGTTATCGGCGGTATTAAGTGACCATGTGTAGATGTGAGACGATGAAAAGTGTACTCAGTAAAGTGTGACATGTCACTTTGTTTCGTAAATTCAAACACCATAAACACAGCACTTTTTGGCAGATATCCTCAATCACCTTTTACGAAGGATGTTTCGTGAAAGTTGATTGAAGCGCGAAAAAATGGCATTGCGTTTTTATCAATTTGAAGTTTCATGAATATTTAACCTTTGATCTTAAACAAATATAAACAATTTAACGGACGATATTATCACGAATAGGTTTTACAAGGCGGTTTACTTGATGAATCGAACGAATTTTCCGAATAAAAATTGTTGTAGAAAGCGTAATTGTAGGAATTAAGAATTTCGTGGGCGAGTGTCTCGGAGCTGCGAATGAAGAGAACAAGGAATAAGCAGAGGGAGGGCGGAGTGGGAAATTAATGGTCGGGAATTGGGCTGACAACGGATTCCTCGTCGTATTTCGCACTGTTACTCGGTTCTCCGCCGTCGTCCTATATTTAATCGCGCGATCACCTGGCTTTCGGCGCTGAGCGCTCGGACGAGCGGCGTTCATGCAGCAGCAGCAGCAGCAGCAGCAGACATAGCCACGTACGTGGAGACGGTCCGGATTGGTATAGTAGTTCGGGCCGACGTTGCCGGATCGGGCCCGTGGGCACCACACGACGTGAAAACGTTTGGTCAGCCGCCGGTGGTGCTACTCTCGAGAGTATGTAGAGGAGGCACGTCGAGGTCTACGATGAGAGGATTCCCGGCTTCGGCGTTGCCGGTTCGAGAGCAGCTCACGCGCCGTTTTCCCACTCGTCGGCGGCGTGGTTGACGCTGCCCTCCACGTCTAGAGTGGAATTTGCCCTGTCTGCCGCCACTACTACTTTTCTTTCCTCGTTAATTATTAATTATCTTAGCTCGGTTGACCGTCGCGGGAGAATGCGCGGAACAAAGAAATTATTTTAAATCACATCTGCACGAAGAAAAAATTATCTCGGCGGAAACGAGAGATCTTCTCGTTTATTTCGAGGCTAAGGGCGTCCAGTCATGTGGAATATTTTACTAAGTGTATCCCGATTATCTGTACAGGTATTTCCATCGAACTTGACCGTGAAGAGGAATAAAGAGTTTTCATTTATATTTTTATTCGTATGTCATCCTAATTCATACATAATGTATTGTAAATGGAATATTCCGAACGGGGGTAATGTGAATTCTAGAATAATCAAAATTCGGAAGATACGTATTAGAAAAAAAAAAAACGTTTCGCGGAATCGACCTTTTCATAATTTATTTAAACCCTCTCAAAGTAAGGAAATTATGACAAAGACGTTTTTTTTTACAATGTCAGTAACGGGATGAATAATTGTACTCATCAAACTTGGCAGCCCAGTAAAAAAGAAAAAGAAAATAGCTGTCTTCGAGTTTTCGAAGAGATGCTCAAATATCATTGTCATTCATTCATAATGTATTACAATCGTATTATTCTGAGCACAGATAATGTGAGTTTTTTTTTTTTTTTTTTTTTTTTTTTTAAGATACAAAAATGCACATCTGTAAAAAAATTTCAATTTTATAATTCATTCCAAAGCTGAGATCAGAGGGCGGCATTACAACGAAGACAGTTTTTACAGTCTTAGCAACCGTATAAACAATTATATCCACCAAACTTGACAGCTCAGTGAAAAAGGAAGAAAATGACTTTTGTTTTTCAAAAAGGCGTTAGAATAGTCCACCAACTATCTCTTCGCTTGGTTGATTGCTGTAGAATAGCTGACGTGTTTTCCACCGTGCCAGTGGCTATAATGCCTTCGGGGTTTATGGGATTTTCGCGTGCTCCGGATAAAGAGAACCTGCTGCGACTGCTTCGCTACCACCGCTACTGCTGCTTTCCGACTGTTCTCGGACTAACGCAGTAGCGGCCCACGATCGATACTCAGTTTACAGAGGAGCGCCGGCCTCGCAACTTTTATCGTAAGATATATAATACGACGCTATTGAGTGGGAGAGCTCAATACTGCACACAACTCGAGAAAACAAAAACAAAAAAAAAAAAAAAAACTTAGTCGAGACCAAATGAATAGACGACTGAGATTCGTTCACTTGGCAGCCACTGCCTTCAACGAGTAGAAGCCGCTGAGATAGCGCACATTATCGTCTCCTGATTATCCGCTTCGAGAACGCAAAGCTCCTATCGAGAAGGAGAAGCGGAGAACAGAACTGAGAAAAACTTCAGCAGCTTTTATGAACCTTTAAGTGTATTTTATAATCCAACAATTTTTCACACCATTTCCGTTCGAAAATGGGAACAGAAAAAAAAAGCTTTTTATTCTGAGTGAATTAAATTCTACTCACAATTATGACGACTATTAAAAAGCGAGATTTAAAATTTTTTAATACTACAATGAGAAAAGAATATATGGTTGAAGCAACAATACTATACTTTTATCGTACAGGATAGTACCCAGAAGGAACAGTTATATTTTATAGTTATGACAAAGATTTTAAAAAACAATAGCCGCAAACATCATTATTAGTTGTAGCTCAACTCATTATTAGTTGAGCTATAATTATATTGGGATTGTAGAACTTACTGTTCTACTATATTTTTCTCTGGGTATGTCATATTCATCTTTTGATATACTTTAGATCATATTAGTTGGAAAATTAATTAAAACCATCTAATTTACAATTTAGGTGAAATAAAATATAAAAAGTGTTATGAGCTAACTGCAATTTCGACAAATTCTCGGATGCTAAATTCTGACTTTGATACAGAAATTGAAAGGAGCTCCGAGCTTGTGACAGCAAAGTGCAATTTCACTGTGCGCGGAATCTTCGTCAAAGCGACTGGATGTGGGTGAGATTTGAAAAAAGAGAACCTCGACATGAATTCCGAGGAGAAGTTATGCAGTATAGCACGCTATATGAAAATTCCTTATGGAGATGTTAATAAAAAAGTTAAATTACTGTGGGTGGGCGGAATACAGCTGCACGGGACGACCTTGAAAAAAATAAAATAAAATAAAAAGTTATATAAAACACGGGCGTTACTATTGTTCCTACAGAGTGACATATGACGAGAAGGAAATCCCCACACAAAACGACGAGCGTACAATAAAATCGCTACGGTTGAATCACCGCTGCTTGGAGAACTCTATACAAATCGTTAATCGCATCAGGCTCCAGGCGCGCACGCCTTTTCGGGCTGTCGAAAAGCTCGTATAGCTGCTAACTGTGAGACGACGTTGGGACGAACGTACGAGTGCGCTTAGCACAGACCTCCCCGAACTCTCACCCAAAGACCGTCTATTTTTGGTAGCAACACGTGTAACCCCCGCGTTTAACATAACCCTCGAATAAAAAATAATTGCTCTTGTGTTGAACGATTTTCCAGGCATACCCCAAAGTTTCCCACTTTCAGACTTGAAGATATATTTTTCGAGATAATCGTCTTCAATGTTTATTTATTTTGTCTCAGATGTTTTTATTCATTTACTTATTTATTCAGCAGTTGACGAAACAAGTTCTCGAAAAACATGTAACAGGACGACGCAAGAGTAGGGCTAGAAAAAATGTAGAATACAAAATACGAAGACGCCTAAATCAATAATTATTTTTTAAATATCCGCCGCACGGCTTGCGCCTATCCAACAATTCGAATATTCAGCAGTAAGATCATTTCTAGTTCGATACTTTTTTTTAGAACTAGATTTTAATAAGATTTATAGTAGTTTTTATCGGATAATTTATCTGTGCTGCCGAATAAAAAAATATTTAGTCATTTTTTGACGAAACAATCACAGATCATTGCGACTAGGAAATATTATAATTTATCATAAGATAACAATTACCGAAACTCGTTAATTACCATTACGCAAACGTGAAAAATTTAATTTCAGTAAAATAGATAGAAACTGTAACCATGAATTTGAAGAATTCGCATGCAGATGAATTATTTTATAAATTTTGGTTACAGAATCTGTTAACAGATACTGTCTCGTGCCATATGATGATGTTATGAAACAGATCGTTCTAATCTCGCATGACAACACGTGATGTTTTCTTCCCCGATGGAATTCATTAATTTTCGTGTATATAAATTTTATCAAAATTTTAATTAAATTTTCACATACTCTCGTTGTTTCCGTGCATTATTGAAATAAAAAATAAGTTTTTTTTTTTCGTAAAAATTGCTCTGTAGGTCCTTAATTATTATACAGAAGCATGGAAAATGTTTATTTCGTGCAATATAATTGTAGTAATTATGTTTACGACTATCTTTAATGCTTTTGCATTGAAATGTTTCTCATTTTTGCATTGAAGTGGAACAGAAAAAGCAAATTATAGAATTCTCATTAAATACGGTAAAATCAATCTCAAAATCTCGGGTGGCTGATGAATAATTCAATGCAATGCCTAATTTCGAGGTTACGTTCTGCAATATTCGTAGCGTACGAAGCGCCGTTGCAGCGGCGCGGCAAACCGGAAGCGCAGAGACGGTTCGTCGTATTGAGGTTCTCTGTCGGTGCACACAGGATAAAAGGACCCGCCTCAAAATCTTTCGAGGTTGTGAGTTATCTTTTTTTTTTTTCTTGCCATTTCTGGTCAAATTGCTTATGACAAAATTTGGCAAGAATATCTGCAACATTAAACATGACAGAGAGCGAGAGAGAACAGCAGAATGAAAGGATATGCATTGCGTCAATGCGGTATCACGACGCCTTTTTGCGTCGCGGTATTCGTAGGATCGATAGTACGCATTCTATATACCGAGAATGAAATACTTATCAAGACGAAAACCAGATCTTTCATAAAAGTGAAGGGTGGTTCCGAAAAGTGAATACGATCGCTGTCTCGGCAAGGGGAAGTACAAAATGCCATAGACGTAGAACGTAGAAACGTAGAAACGTTGGCGTAGTGGGAAAGTGAAATGGTCTGCGTTCGATATAACCAAAAAAGGAT